>JANIJG010011766.1:56329-66715 GCA_024611175.1 Megaceryle torquata | reverse complement strand
TAATTCAGTGGGGAATTAGGTGTTTCCACCATCCCCGTTGGTCTTTTTCTGGGCTTGAGTACAATAAGGAACTTACTTTTGAAGCTTAATTCCCCCCCCCCCCCCCCCCCCTTATTTGACTTTTTCCAAATACAGTTTCTTTATACCTTGTGGTGAGCTCACAGGCCTCATTTCTGACTAAAATAGTAACACCAGCACATCTTTATTTAATTGATTTAATCACATGGATGCTGGTTTAGTGATATGATCTTACACAAATGCCCTTTCCCTGTTTTTCTTTGATTATTTACAGATTTCACCTAGGTGAACAAGGTTGTGCAAATTAGTATAAATCAGTCCACTTACAACTTCTGACACAATTTAAGTACTGAATTACTGTCCTTGACAGCTGAAAGCTACACAGTTTCTCTCCCTTCTGAATTTAGGACTGGAATATAATTCTTAGCAATTAATAATAGATCATTAGAAATACTCTGAAGGTATCCACAATTGAACTCTAGAAGTGGTGCGACAGATCAGAATCCTACAGAGTACTGCAGCAGTGCCTGTCAGGGAAAGGATAACAGCAAGTGCTTGCCTGCCTCTGCTACATCAGCTACTTCAGCAGCGTAAAAGCAGGATAGGACAAGTCCCCAGTCATGTCTTTGGGGACAACATTTGCAAAGAGCTTAAATACCATTAGCGTGGCAAACTGTGCCGGATACTTCTCATAGTCAAGTGCAGGAAGTCCAGTATAACCCCACTGCTCAGCTGAGGTTACATTTCTTTAATGCAGAGAGAGCAGGAGTCTGCCACTGAAATGCGGTATGAATCTCCATCCTTTGGCTCCAGTTGTAGAGCTCATGCTCTTGCCTCATTTCCAGATACCAGCTAATGTGATAACCATTTTCCAAACCTTTCACTGTAGCTCAGTGCTGATACCTGTGTAGATTCCTTAAGCAAATGAACAGATGTGGCCCACTGAATTTTAGAGAGAAGGAGGTGATTGAATCATTTACCCATTCATAAAAGACGTATTTTGTCAGCAGGTGAAAATCTCCAGGGATGAGAGCTTTTAAATATATTTTGCTTCCTCCCATTGGCCTTGCAAGTGGTGATTCCCTTTATCCCGATTGTGGGAGTGGTGTGAAGCACCCTGTCATTCTAATGCACCCCTAGTTAGTGCTGCAGCATCTTTGTAACTCTGCCACTGAAGATTTGTGCACTGATGACCTAATGTCAAGATTGTAAAACTACAGTGCCCCCAAAATGACAATTTCCCTTAAGTTTAAAACTGAAGAACAGCAAAATGACAGTGACTTTGTTTCTAATTAGAATTACAGAGCTGTTTTAAACATAGACGAGTCCTTCATTGTCTGTTATGTATTAGCTTGGTTTTCTGACTGTTTAGAAGTTGAAGTACCCTGCAATAGGTGAAAACCTGTTTATTGTGCCTATTTGCTTGGGAAAGTAAGTCAGAGTTGGTTTTGCTAGATTTGTGATATTTATCTTTACTGAAATACTGAGCAAGAACTCATTTTTGAGAACATTCATAGATAACATTTGTGGACTTGTTATAAAATGCCCATCCAAGAAAACAGTCAAATCTTTAAAAGCCTCTAACTAAAATTTGTTTAGCACAGAATATCAAAGTGTCCTGTTATTATTTACTGTGTCTTCGTGCAGGCACACAGTCACTGTTGCTGCTTTTATCACCTATAGCATACTGGGATCTAATTTTAAATGCATTTGAAGGGGAATTTAAGAAGTCTGTAGGTTTATGACATTACCTTGTCTTGGTAGTGTTTTCTTCAAAGTGTTTGGAGACAGTAGGGAAGGAAAGGAGGAAAGGTGATGCTTAATGAAGCTAATCTTCCTAGGCCCCAGCATTCCTAGGTATGAACATCTCTGTTGAGGGCTGTGCATAGCTATGCAGAGTATCTGCGTTAGGCTCCTCTTTTGAAACACCCGCAGAAGGAGCCTCTCCCTCTGCGCTGAAGATAGAGGAAGCCCGGAGAGGGTAATCTTTGGAATATCCTCTACTGACACTAATTATTGGAGAAGTCAGGGAGGCATTGTGCTAAAAATCAGTTTATTCAATTTTTGTTCTTTTCAGCGTGTAGTTTTAAAAACTTTACAAGAGGTTAACTAATGGAACATAGCGCTGGAAACAGCCCTTAGCAGCGTGGCCCAAGGTACTCTCACCTCTGCAGATAGGACAAACTCCATTGCACAAGCAACAGGAGGGGGAGAGAGCTGAATCACTTGCCTGTAGTCTCATAATGGTCTGGCATAGGGGTGGGAATACAGTCCAGCCCAGCTCTCTCAAGACCAATGTCAGCATTTACCACATTAGGCCAAACTCCCTACAAGACTGTATAACAAATGTATGTAAGTCCAAAGGTATTTGAGCTTAAACTTGCATCATAAGGTCTCTCTTTGTTATATAAAGAACCGTTCAAAACCTCTTGTTGTTAAACACTGCTGAGGAATGACTTTTTTACCTGTAAGATTGTTTCATACAGTGTTCTGCCAAAGTTAGGTGGTCACTTGCTATGCTAAAATGGACACTTTCTCCAAAGATAAGAAATTTCTGGCTTCATTGCTCAGGAATTTAAAAAAAAAATAATTAAAATTACACCAATCAAAAGGTCTTGCATCATGCCTAAGGTCATTAGCATCTGGCTTTGGGAAGCTGCCAAAGGGAATGAATTTCAAAGGCTGAGACTATTAGTTGAGAGCCTGCCAGTCCCAGGAGATCTTACCTCAGTCTTAGAGCAAGAGCTTCCTGGCAGACCTTAATAGCTGTGACAGTACTTTCAGTGCAAGGATATCAGTTATGATTGAGTCTAGAACTACACAGGACTTGAAAGAAACTTTTCTAGCGCTATGACTGGCTCCAGGAAGTCACTCGAACCCAGTGAATGGCCTGTGTGCAGGTGTTGCCTGCTCACACAGGTTCTCTCTGCTCTGGGAGAAAACAGATGCTTTTCTGCACCTGCTCTACTTCCAGCCCAGCTAAGAAGAATGCACTGCATTAATCTTGTATAGAGGTGACCAAGGCAAGGTGAATCTGCATGGTCTCTTCCCCAGCCATAAACAGGCAGCTCCCTAGACGAGCGCTGTTGTATATAAACCCAGAAGCCAAGAACAGTCAGTGCATATGCAGAGCAGGCACTGCTCCTGCTCGCTCCTCCAAATACTTCTCCAGCCAAAAACCCCCAGTCCCTTCTAGCTAATCTGAAATGAGTTGGTCAGATTGTTTCATAAAGTCCCCTGTCTTTGTCAGGCACTGAGAAATGGATCTATGGTTGAATGTTATCTGCCTGTTAATGCAACACTGCAGATCAAAATAGGCACCCGTGCCTTCCAGCACCCTTTCCAGACACAGCAGTGAGGACAGAAGAATGCAGTCTTTTCTGGGGTACAAACAGCTGCCCAGAGGTGTGCTTTGGAGCACATCCATTAATTTTAAAATGGGAGTGTGTGTGTCTGTGTGTGTGTTTTAGCACATAAATAAAACCAAAAAGAACTTTGGCTGAGAGGCATGCAGGAAGTGAACTTCCAAAAAAAGCCCTAATAAATAAATAAAGCAAACCTGCAAGTCAAATACATCACTGGTGTAATTCTTTTTCTTCAGTGCTTTGTGTCTCTTTTCCAGTGTACTTTTGTAGTCAGTGTCAGTTACTGTCTGCAAACATTAAAAAGCTGGTGTCCTCTCCTTATTACTGATGGAAATGTGAAATGCAGTGATTACAGTGGATAGAGATCCTTGGTTTCTTTTACAGATGGTAAAATAAGTGAGCATAAGCACAAAGGTATTTAATGGCTCACCAAAACCTGCCTTGCTTCACTTTCAAGTTCACCCTCCTGTTGTTCTCACCTGTTCTTAATAGATCATTGGTAATCCAGGTGTAATTGAAAGAAGTGCCTAAAATTACTTGCATGGCTATGTAAGTGGACAAAGAAACGCAAGACATTTGTTCCAATAGTGTATTGATGTTGCCGTACATAAAGACATGAAATATATCTCCTACAAATAAAAACCATCATTGTTCCACAGAGATAAAATGTTGGCATTTAAAACTTAACCTGTGGCTCATCACTCTTCTACATGAGATCATTGCACAGCAGAATGAATTTCACAAAACATAGTACAGATAATTTTAAAACAGGATGGATTACTGCCTTGCTATAACCTCAGTAATGATGACTGGAAACTGTTCCACCATGTAGAAGTGAAAGTTGATAGGTCTCAGTTCAGTTCCCATATGGATTCAGTTTAGTTCTCACATGGGAAGGTGTACACATTGCTGAGACTGCCATCTTTTTTTTTTCTGTTCTTTTTCTTTTTTCTCCTTTTTTCTTTTTTTTTTTGGGGGGGGGGGGGGGGGGGGGGGGGAAATGAGATCATATTCAGCAGGATCAGGGAAAGCAAGGTTTTGAGTGAGGTGTGGAAAGAGCACCTGTTTTTCTAGAGCTGGTCTCTCCACAGCTAGATTTGCATGGTAGGTGGGACAGGGTTGGCAAGCGTACATGCCAGTTGCTGTCTGCAGGACCCTCAAATGTCTGTTTGATGTCTCTCCTCAGCAGCTCAAATAAGACATAATTTTCAGTATCTACTTGCACTATAGTGGGACCTATAGATTTTGTTGTCTGAGGAGCCAGAGAATTTTTTGTAAGAAGTAAGGAAAAGCTTTTTCTCGTATGGTTGAGATTTGGTCATTTGGTTTTTAATTGCAGGTTCAGTGACATCCTTTGTGCAGTTTCATCTGTAGGGTGAAAACCTAAAAGTGACACACAAATCACTTAAGTATTTTAAGAATATTAACAATCTTATTATGCTTAATTTTAACTTTAATGAAGTTATCTGAATCTGAAATAAAATATTTTTGACACAGTAAGCAGTTTGACCTGAAATAAAATTATGAAGAGCTGCTCAAGTATCTTTTTTCAAAATTGTACTTGGAAAATAACTTGACAATCTTTTTACTGTAAATATTAAGTGAAACTCAAGGTCATTGTTTTTAAAAATGCAGTGATGATAAATTGAGAAAAATAAATCATAGAGACTTATCTATAAGTCAAAGGGAGATGAGTGCAAATGTCACCGCTGCTGTGCGGCCCTGGCTGCTGAGCGCGAGTTACTGGCATTGGTAATTGGGTGTATTTTTGCCTAAAGCATCACAGCAGGATGCTGGACCTGATACCCCTCTGTGTTCCTGAGGCGTATGCTTGAGTGATACTTGTGCTTCCTGGTAAAAAACTGTGTGGTTTCAGAGAGGAGGAGCAAATGCTCTTTAATATGGACATCTGTCTTTTCCCAAGGTTACTGTTATTTTATCAGCTCGTTTATTTGTCAGCCATGTTTCAAAGTGGGTGTTCAGAGCTTGGAAGAGCTGGAAAGAAGCTGATTGGCAATTTCCAGTCCCGGGTATGTTTGCTGGTCACTTTGAGGTTTGCAGGCTGTAGGGCTTGGGTGAACACTCCTCGTTTCAAACTGCACTTCTTTACTAGGGAGATAGTAAAGTAGGCGTCTGCTGTACTCCTGATCACAACCATTGTTTACTTCTGCTCACTGTGCCAGTTTTTCTAATTATGACCAGCTAGGTGTGATCCAGCACCTTAATTGGTAAATAAAATGAGCAGCATGTTCCACTGCTAATGGCTGGGCTTTGCAGGGCAGTTTCTAATTAGACTAAAGAAGCACCAAATACCAGCGTTGTCACAAGCTGTCTTTCCAACAGCTCATTTACATCACAAAATCTGTATATAAAAGTAACTTTCGTCCCTCCTCCCCTGTAAACACGTGTTTCACATTCTGTGAGACCGGTGCTTCACAATGAATGTCATCCAGATAATGTAGTTTGGAGTATGGAGAAAGCATGTTGATAAACAGAATACACAATTTCTATGGCTAGAAATGAGTTTTTAAAGCTTTCTAAAGAAACCAATTTTTTTTAATAGATGTATTGCAAAGGCTCTGCTATTTCTCTCTACTGGCCAGTATAATATGATAGTTCTGCACAAAGACATCTTTTTCTGTGTCTATAGAGGAAGAGTTTGTAAAGGCAGGGATTGTACCTATACTCTGCTATTTTTATAAACAGCAATTGTCCCTCGCTTGCTAAAATGGAGGTCAGGAGAAAGTGCTATTCTTGGGAGAAGGATGAAGCCACAGAACTGACTGAATGACAGGCTGGCTCTGTCACAAGTTTATTATATAACTTTGGGTAAATCACAAATTTACCTGTTTATAAAAGGGAGATAATGCTAAGCTTACAGTGAGGGTTGTGATGTTTTATTGGTGTTTTCTTTTTAATAAAATGTGTTGAAATTACTTGAAAAGAATGGCCTCAGAGGTATATGGAATTTATTAGAGATACGGTATAAATTGCATTTCTTGGAACTAAACTGATTTATACCAGTGAGGATTTGGATTATATTCAGAGTACAAAAAGGCATTTCCTCTTAACAGTACTTCTTTACTATTGGTAAAACTACAGATCACGCCAAGTATTTAATTGGTACTTAAATTTGCAAGAGTTTTTTAATAAAGATTGTGCTGACACTATCACAGCCTCATTTTAGCATGAATGATTTCAAAACAAGAAGGTACTAAATGCTTATGTTGACTTTAGGGTTTCTTCCTTATTCAGGTTTTGTCTACTCAATGCAGAGGTTTTGTGCTCCTTTACTAGACAGTCACAGAGGCTGGATGCCAGCTGCATCTGCTGCTTGTAGAAGAGACAGTTCAAAAAGAATATTCTCTTAATAATCTGTTGGGCAAGCTGCATATGGTAGAGCCATATCTGGCTGAAGAGTTTAATGTAGAAAAATTTATGACAAGCCAGGGGCTTTGGAACAAGGCATGTGGCCGGACTAATAAAAATGTCTCGCAGTTACTGCTAGAGGGCTTGATCCCACTTCTCTTGAAGCAGGCGACACAAGTCACATTGGCTGTGCAAAGGCAGAATAAAGTCCTTTAGCTTGTGGAGGCCCTCAGCAGGAGGGGACACCTGTCCGAGCCATTGAAAAAGGCATCAAAAGTAATCCTGAACTCCCATTAACCCCATGCTGCTCCAATACAGACTGTTGAGATACAGTCGCCTCCACATCCTATAGGGCAGTGACCATTCAGCTCTTCTCTGTAGGAGCCTCAGGCTCCTTCTTACCACCACTGTACAGTTTATTTTAACCTTAAGACAACATAAAAGAGAAAAGGAGGTTTGTGAAAAGTCACACAACCCGTGTGTGTGTTTAGTATACCTGAAGGCTCGTTACTTCCTTGTGGTAATCCTGCCAGGCCTCCTTCTTCAATCACTTCTGTGTCCGTCTGGCAGTCAGCTTCCTGTAGATATTATACCCCAAACCACTGCTCCATAAGAGACTTCTGTTTTACACCTGCCATCCTTCTTTTAATTGTATGATTTCGCACCTTGTTCTAGGCCTGGAGTCCCTCCAAGCAATTCCCAAGCGTCCACTAAGAAGTGGTTGGTCTTGAAGCACTTTTCTTCTTTTCCACTTTTCATGCTCTGCATACTCCCCTATTATTTTAAACCAAGGTATTTCTGGAGGGAGAGTCCTGGTAACCAGTCCAGTGCTTCAGAGTTATTAACAGGGCAGCTCTGGTCTCACCTTAAAATAGGCTCATGCTTGTTCAAGTGCATTTCTAACAGCACAGATTATAAAATTTAAAGGACTCAGTAGCCTATGCAACAGTTGTTCATAGCAACTTTGTGTTTCTGGAGTTGCTTCTATCTGTTGCAACATTCAAACCTTAGCACCAGTTCTCAAAGTTTCTAGCTGTCTAAATAAGCATCCCAGACACTTTACCCAAGTCTAGTGTCCAGATCACCCACATAGATACAGCTTGAGCAGACAAGGAGTTTAGTTCCAGTCTGAACACATTTAAGCTAATAATTTCCAGTACAAAAGTCTTCTATTAATGCTTCCTAAAAAATATCAGGTAGCCGAGAGATTCCATTCTTTGTGTCTAAGCAATGTCGCATCAGAAAGCTCAGTGAGATGGGCATTGGCAGAAGGCGGAGAGGGGCTGGAAAGCCTGGGTGTCTGTAGGCAGAGAAGGGCTCTGTGCTGGAAGGCTGCTCTGTATCCTGGGTTCAGAGGAAGGCAAAGTGGTGAGAGGATGAGAGGAGGGGAAGTGCGGAGACTGCCTGGGCAATGGGGCAAAGCAGCATCGGAAAATAAATGAGAGCTCACAGCAGATGCCGATTCCTCAGCCAGCTATTCTTGGCAATGACTAAAAAGGTCAAAGCAAGGAAGAGTTCTATTTATTTATATATATGTGTGTGTGTGTGTGTATACGTATATATGTATTTTATTTTTAAAAGCTTGCTTTTATTTCCAGGTTTTCAATTATTTCAAAGGTTGCCTGTATTGGAGGCCCCACAATAACTCAAAGCTTCACAGAGACCAATCTATATTTCTACTGCTTATATCAGAAATCTATTGCTTATTTCACAGGAATGCCCAGAGGCCTCTTGTAGGGACAAAGCCTCATTGTGTCAGATGTTATGGAAACATCATGTATATCTTTTTCATAGTGGAATCGCTCTTAATAGTTTAATTTTTTTTTTTTCCCCCATCTGTTAATTTCAGTTTTCAAGTTCTGAAAGGGGCTTTTACACAGCATTTGTAGGTTCTCACAAAAATTTCTGCAGATTGCTACAGCCACCTCTTCATGGCATTTCTATACAGCACCACTGGCAAATACCAACAGCAGGCTGTACAACAAGATATAAGTGATTCTGAGAATGCATCGCAATGGTAGATTCAAGCGTTAACTGAAAAAACAGTAACCTTTTCAATACAGTATTGTCAGTTTGGGGTTTTTTCCCAAGAACAGTAAGATGTGTCCTGACAGCTGGTAAACTGCTTTTTGGGGTAATATAACAGGACACTAGGTTAACTCTACAATTTAAAGTTGTCTTGTTGAGCAGACAAATAGTGGCATAGTTGCCTGCACCATTTAGCAACATGCTCTGCAAATAATCTTTGGAAGCCACTGAGGCTGTTCATATATTTTAAGCAAGTGCTTCTGTAAAGTTCTGGCTTTGCCCAGGAATGGTAATTTTATTCATTATGTGAATGCAACACCTTTGAATTTGTTCAGTGTAATAAAATAGCATCCGCTGTGCACAAAGACATTTGGACTACGGCTGCATAAAGGGATGCTTTGTGTTGTTTAGACTGCTGTTAGCCAGAATTCCAGCATTTTTGTTCATGCCACTCACATCACCGAGGTCTATCCAAAGCTACCACCAACTAGCCAGGCAGCTTTCACTGCAAGTTTTTCACATATTATGCTTCTGCACTGCTTTTCTAAAGTCTTACCTCCCTTGTCCATAGCCAAAAGCTACTAACTTGGAACAAAGTTCAATCAAGACCCAAACATAATGAAGAAGGAGAAATCACAAAAGATGGAGTTAATGGCTGCAGCTACCGCTGCGGATCCTTTTGCCACAGGCTCTGAAAGTCTGGAAAATTAATCAAAGTTCAATCAAGGATGTATGATATTGCGGCTGCTGCAGGAGCAGTGTCTGGTGTCACCTGGGAGCTGTCCATTAAAAACAGCTCACTGCAAACCATCCTGGTATCGATGTGCTATCCTGGTTGAAGGGGATAGCCAGATGCTACTCCAGGACATTGCTATACCTTCTGCTTTCACTCCTGAGTAAACTTCAAAAGTTCAACACTTATTTTAGACATAAAAAGAAGAGGCACATGTCTGGAGTAAGTTAATAAAAGAGGCATTTTTAAAGGAATCTACTAAGTGGAGGATGGGTCACCCTTTCAAGGAAGATGTTTGGAATGTCACTGTCAAATAGGAACTGAAATTTCTTCCTCCCAATCGATAAGAAGGGAATGTAGATGGAAAAAGTCTTGGCTGAAGCTTAAAGTTGTAAGAAGAGTCTTCAGATGAGTGGGAGAGCTGGTAAATATGCTTCCATAATAAACGTTGTCCCAGGAGTAACAGGACAGAAATTGGTAGCTTATGAGCTTGGAAGAAAAAGCTTCCACAGATAAAATGCAGCAATTATTATTCAATAATTCTTCATTCAGAAATTCATTTAAAAATGTAGACTATTTGGGGTTCATATCATTCATTGACTGGAAAAAAAGTAAGTATCCACCAGCTGTGTGACACTTATGATTAAAACTTCATAACACTTGTAGGCAGGGAAAATTCATCTTTCATTTTATCAGTCTGCCACTGAGACATGTCCTAGTCATCTCTCTAATACTGTAACACTCCCATGAAACAAAGCAAAACTGCCACCACGGCTATTATTACTGTGTTACTCATCAGTTATTATATGCCATAGTTTAAATGGTTGAAAACCACTACCTGGTATTAAAGAACAAAAAAAAAAAAAGGGGGGG
>JANIJG010011766.1:28066-48391 GCA_024611175.1 Megaceryle torquata | reverse complement strand
GTGGGGGGTGGGGGTGGTGGGAGGGTGTGTGGGTGGTGTGGGTGGGGGTGTGGGGGGGGGGGGGGGGGGGGGTGTCTGGTTTTTTTAAATATATTCTGCTAATTAAGAGGTTAAATGCATCAGAACATAAGATGCTTATTTAATGTATTTTGATTTTTATTTTTTAGAACATAGAAAAAACAAACATGGTTCAATTGTCAGCTAATACATAATGAGGTTTTGTTAGATGTGTTTAAGATACAGCTTTTTACTTACTGGTTTATTAATTGGCCAAATACTTCTAGTCCTCTGTGTAACAAATCCTTGGTTTAAAAATGAGGAGAGGGCAGATCGCTAACCCAGGGGAGGACTACTGATATACACAGGCTGTGGTTTATCCTTCTGTAAAATCCTATGGATAAAAAGTGACACTGTTTTTTTCCCTTCTACTTTATTATTATTATTTCCTTTTTTCTTTTTTTTTATGATATTCAGTTTGAATAACCTGGGAGCCAGGCAACATTCTGATATTTTGGGGATGTGGGAGAGAGAAAATGAAATTAATTACTTGTGTTTTAATATAAAGCAAACCATTGTTTGAAAGACATTTAACAGTCGATTTTCACATCTGATTTGAAGATGGAATTTATTGTGCTCATTTAGTTGAGATCGTTATTCAAGTGTTTTCTGTATAAATTTTGTAATTCGTGTGACTACTTGGCTTCTTGAACCTCTGGAGCCGATTGTTTGTCTTATCTTTTGGTGAGCTAACTCTGCGTTATGTTGCAAAACCTTGAGGCATGTTGTGTTTCTTCGTGTTCTTGCAGTCTGCAAGTGAAGTCAGCTTCATTAGTTTCATGATGGCACATCAGTGCATGGCTGGTGTTGCCGCTTCCTTCAAGCTACTCCCGGAGCATGATCTGGGCTGCCTTGGTTTGGATAAGCTTGTAAGGATTTGTCAGCCAGATGTGACAAGATTGTCAAGAGGCAAGTAAAGAAGGAGATCTGATATTAATCAGTGCATAGCTTGGAGCCAAACTTTCTCAAATGCAGTGTAGTAACATGTTCTTCTCATTTACTGCTTCTCTTTGTGGCTATGGAACTGCCACTGTCTGAGTTTGACGGTTAAAAGGGATGCCAGCTAATAGTCTTTAATTGTAAGGATACAATTCTAGGTGGGAAAAGATCATATACTTCTATTTTTAACATCCTTCTGGAAAATACAGTTCTGTTTACTGCAGTTTGCTGAGAAATATGCAAGCATTATGTTAGACAAGAGTCTCTGTTTCTGTACTTTGGTTTTAAAATACTGAAATTGTGGCTCAGCTCTCAGTGCTGGAGCAGTGGGATATGGGGAGGCTCACTCCGCTTCAGGTCACTGTGCAAAGTCGGACTGGCATTATTTTTAACTATTAAAAGCAGCACGTGTTGCTTGTCTTTGTTCTAATTATTAGAACAATATATACAGAAGAATGCCTTTCTAATTGCTTCTTTTACAAAAAAGGGAAAAATACAGACTTTCAAAGAATATACAGTGTATATTTATTAGATCTATGTGTATAAGGCTATTAAGTTTTCTTTATAATGAGTGTAGCTGTACATTTCTCTTTGAATTAAACTCCAGAGGTTTTAGTAGTTTCCAGCTTAACCTGCCTTTTATTTTAACAATAGGTGTACATGTAAAAAGTAACTAATATGTTATGGAAAATATATTTTTGCTATACTTAATGTATGGAATTTTGCTTGACTGGTTTTTAAAAAGTAATTTTTCTGTTTATTCTTTGAACTACCAAGCCATCTACAGCCTCTTTAGAACCCCAAAAAAAAAAAAAAAAAAAGGTATCTGCAAAGATACTCAAACTTGCAGGAGAGCTAATTCTTCACAGGACAGTAAAAATTACTACAAAATGTTAGACCACTTCATGGGCTTTATAATAGCCAAAATGAAATTCTGCCTACTGAGGCTGTAACAGGGTTTGGCCTTTTGATACCAAATGTCTTGACTTCGAGCTTCCGTGCCTGTTCATGATATTGTTAAAAAATCTGTTCATACAACATTGAGCATGTCATTCCACTTCCAGTCAAGCAAGCCAGTGGTTTATTTTGTTTTCAGTAATAAAGACTTCACTATGATAATATTAAATACACCCCTGATAAGACCAGCAACGTTCTCATTTTATTTTAGATTTCAGTTTTTGGTACATGCTCATGTTTTATAACCATTTTTTTTATATAATTTAGTAAACATTTTTCATGCAGATTTGAGCTAAAATTTAGGAATGAATCTTGAATTCACTGTTCCAGCAAAACATCCACCAAATGCAGGGAAGAAAAAATGTTGTTTTGGCCCTCTGGGTCATCTTCTGCCCTTCCTGGCTTCAGTGTTGCAGGAACTCTGCTCAGTTCATATGTGCTGGGCAGCCAGCAGTTTTTGTCCTAGCAGATGCTACAGTTGAAGTTTTACAGCAAATGTCATCACCTCTTTTCTTTTTAAGTTCCCGACTATCTTGTTGCTAATTGCTATCTAAAAAAATCTGCTTCGGGACTGAAATTTCAATATTCAGACTGAAAAAAATTATTCTTGAGGGTATGTGGAAAAATGACAATTTTGAACACACTTCAGTCATTTTAGAACAAAGAAAAATGGCATTTTCATTCCACACTTTAAAACCATGGTAGGATTGTTTCTTTAAACAAATAGGGGGGGAACAAAAACAAAAAATACAAAATGCCAACTTTTTACTCCAATGGGTAATTTTTCATTTGAAAGTAGCTGTTGTCTGAAAGCCAGTTAAAAAATTTCCTCACCTCTGTTCAATAACAAGGAATCCTAAGTTTTAAATTGTGAAACTGCCAATGGAGCTACGCTGTTGCGTAAAATATTGCATAACTGTAGCACCACAGATAGCATCACGTGTATGTGTACAAATAGTGTTTGAGTTTAAAATTTATGAAATTGCATTAAATGAAATTGTGTAATGCTAAATATTTCAAGAGGGTTGTTATTTTTCTTTTATTCTTTAATCCTTGTCTTCAGGAAAAAAGGGGGAAAGGGAAAGAATGTGTGCATGTGTATTTAATGGCTTTGAGATTCAAGCAGGGGTGTGAGGAACTGAGAAAGTTAGGATTGGCTTTGGAACGTTAACTCGCCCACATTGTGCACATACAGGATTTTATACACTAGGTAAAGAGTTAAAGGCATATTTTAAAGGGCTTGCAGTTGATGTATACTACTATTCTTCATTTGTCTGATACTTGTGCGTCCGTATTTATAACACTTTATTTCTTGCTAATGGAGGGCTTGGGGTTAAACATGTAACTAAACTTCAGTTCATGGGTAGGTCTGTAGTTACAGCATTTAATACTGTATGCATAACGTGTCAATATGGATAAATAGTATGTGCACAATTTATTTTGTAGATTAAATAGCATCTAGTGCTTTATCATAAGAAATTTCACACCATTTCTATCCAGGGACTTATCTTCACCCCTAAAGCCTGAGCACTTTTTCTCATCGGTATGCAGCAATCTGTTACTCATTTTTGAAACACATTAATAAGAACATCTTTTGCTGTAAATTTATTAAAAAGGGACCTTACTTTAAAATACTTGTGATAGACACCACTTAATACTCAGCACAACATTTCTGACGTATGCAGGCTAGGGCAGGTACACCATGGGAACTGGAGCGCTCCTGTCCGTTTCAGAATCGGAAGTAAATAACAACTGTAAGATAACGAAAATGTGGCATTTTTCATTCCTCCATTTGCATTTCTTGTTTTCTTTCCCAAACCGAAGGGTAAAAGAGGATGGCGATGCATGCCCGAGATGGCCCGGGCTGTCTGTCAGCACCCACCTGTTGTTAACAAGTGAGATTAATCGCGGCGTAAGCCGATGTTTCTACAAGCACGTTGCCGAACAGCAAAATTAAGTTTTACTGTCCAGTGCTTTTTGTTTAAAGAGTAGCAGTCCGAGTGTGTGTGCACTCCCTTTCCTCTCCCTCTCACACACACACGCACATTCTTTTCTCTTTATAATTATTTTGACAGTGCCATTAACAAGAGTTGCCCTAAGGGGCCCTTTAGGGTAAGTGACATGCATGAGGAGTGATTTTCATCCCACAAGTTATGCTGTGATTAAAGCTTGGCCTTGTAGCGTGCTGCCTTTCTCAGAAACAGCTCTTTTCTGCTTCCTCACCCAGCTGCGTTGCCCGAGACTGCCCAGAGCTCCTCTCCGTTAGCCGCAAAAGCCGCCGCTGAGCCCAAATTGGCCGTAGGGTTGCGAGCCTGTGTTTAGTTTAGTCTCTTATCTCAGCTCCTTGCTCTCAGGACTGTTCGCAGTTAGAAAACCTTTTGAACAAAGTGGCGACGTGTGGACTCACAGTTCCCTAATTGAGTAGCCAGTTAAAACTTTTAAATCTACAAACAAGGGCGATATGATGGGGTGGTGCTGTCGGGTGATGGTATTACCTACTTTCAATGCCATCTTACTAAACTTTTTCAGTTCCCTCCCCCCTCACTTTTTGGCAGTTTTTGAGGATGCTGTAGTCAACTATTACAAGGACAATTAAACGTTTTCAGCTCAAGGTGCTCAGCTGCACCCACAAGAGAGAAATTTGGTCACATTCTAGGCCAAATTTGGCTTTATTCAGCCCCACTGAGGGAGAATGTTATGAGGTAATGCAACTTGCTGCCGGATCTGGGTTGTAAATACTCTTGTTTATGTGTATTCTCAGGCTGTGGCTCTTTAAAGGGAGGTCAGGTTTTGGTATCTGACCCCAAATAAACAATATGAATATATACATAAGAATCCAGATAATTAATGGGATGTATTCTGTGGTCTTATCTAGAAAATGTATTCAACTTGCGGCCTTTGTGTTCTTTTAGGAGTAAAAATCATAACATAATTTCCCCACAGAGAAGGGGTAAGTGGGAGTTGAGTGGTATCAGCACCAGCCAAAATTTTCAGTACAATAGGTGTTAAGTTGAACTCCTAAATCTGTGTTTGGCATCTGAAACAAAAGCTCTTTGTCTGAGCTTTTCAAAGGTTCTTGCACCTCCTGAGCTTGGTAGGAGCGTACCTGGTCAGTGCGTATGAAAACCAGCCTGGTTACTGAGGAGCCGTTGTGGATTTAGGAGCTGAGGTGTGAGTGCAACTCGGTGTTTAGTGGCATTATAAAAGGCAAGTTGTGGCCCATCTCCATCTTTCCCATCTCTCTTCTAGTTGGTTTCTTAAGCAGGAGACAAGATTTTTGCTAAATTATTTTACTAATAAGCAGTTTGTCAAATGAATCATCAAGGGCTAGCATTTTAAACATGCCTGTTAATGGAGAAGGTTGGAGCTCTTTGGTCACTGCTGCTTACGCTGTCACCTCTGTGTGCACCTTTTCTCTACTTAATTAAAATCTCAAAATATGAAAGATATCAGACTGTTTTCTGGATACAACAAACTGTAAGGCTTGCATCTCATGAAGGGTGTTTGTTGTTACTGTGTTTCTTAAATAACTGTATTAACAGCAGCTGTAACTTTGTAAGAAACATTTTTTTGTGAGATAAGACTGTGGAAACTGTGCGCAGCATTCAGTTTGATACGATTAGGAATCTTATAAGGACCTTTTCCTTGTTTTAGTCATTTTGTGTAATTAGTTATTTTACTCTTAAATACTTTTACATTTTAGTATAGAAACAGCAGAACTCCCAACAACCAAACGTATGTGACCAGACATAAATGTACATGAATGGAAATCCCTTTGTTTCAAGGGCTCAGGTTGTGAAAGGCAGGCTGTGTACAGACACTATTGGTGGCATGTAACTTACCACCACAGCCTTGTCCTCAGCCATAACTGTGAACCTTAAGTACATGACAGAAGAAAACACCACAATGCTGAGCTGAACACCTGCAAGTTGTAGCATGAGCCAAGTCTGCTTTGTGCAGAGTAACTCTCAGATGGGCCTGGCCATCCGACCTGTACACATCAGTGCATTTCAGTGCATTGTTGTTTGGTGTCTCCCTTTTCCCTATTCCTTACGTGTCCTCCCAGCTCTACTTACAGGTAGCGAAGGGTTTCCATATTCTGTCCATCTTCCAGGCATCCCGTTTCCTCTTTGAAGTGAGCACGTCAGGAAAAAGAAAATGGCCCAGAGCCTTTCCTTGAAGATGCTGCAGGGGCCCTCGTAATGTTCTCTACAGGCTGAAGGGATTCATAGCCTTACTAAACTTGGAATATGTTGAAACTTTCAAGGAACAATAGAGATAGGAGATGCTTAATCTGAACGCTGATGTAATAGCAACATACGGTTTAGGCGTAATTGTTGGGCTGTGTCTTCAACGAGTACTTTCACCATCTGCAACAGCCCAACACTTTTTGTGGCTGTACTTGGAATATATTTTAGTTCCAGTAGACTGCAAGGAGCTCGACAGAGTATCAAAAGCTGAAGACTGTGTTTAGGAAGAACATGCACAGGGCTAAATGTGCACTATGGAGTGGACAGAGTGGATACAAATACATGTGGGACAGATAAAAAAAGGAAAAAAACCCCAAATATTGTTATTATGATACAGATAGGCACAGCTGGGCTGTGATACTGTGGAAGTAAGATGGACAAAGAGTAAATTGAGTATTTGTTTTTTGAATCATGATAAAACTGACAGACACTATTATTTATCAGTGGAGTATATCCCTAGCGGAAGTGGCAAAAGTTGCCTGACAAAAAATGGACAAAGCAAAGCATTGCTGATTGTATGATGTGGAAAAGTACGTCATTGACAGAGATGCTTAAGATAAGGGGGTTTTAATTTGTCTCTGTTTTCAGTCATTGTTCAAAAGATTCAAATGCAGAGTGTAACTGGGTGGTGAAAAAATGAAGACTTACTTAAACTTTGCAACCACAAGAAACCCAGCGGATAATAGTTAAAAATAGGAAAGAAAAAAAATTGGACAGGAAGGCAGCTTCACGCTCACGTATAGTTACCGTTTTCTTTACTGAAAGATGCATGCAGGTTTGGATTTGCCCTTCAATTTAGCCATGGACTGTACTTCCAATTTAAGAGATGGTAAATGTATCCATCTCTTTATTTGCCATGCATATCTTTAGAAGGTGCAAACAAGAAATTATTTCCTACTAACCAGACGTGTGTCCCGTGTTTTTTGTTTTGGGGGGTTTTTTTCTACAAACCAAGAAGTGAGCTTCATTTCTGTAGATTATTCTTGATATGTGAGAGAATTGCTACCTGTACTCTAGGAATTACAAAAGATCTCGTGTTTTAGCTGATTGGCAGACAAAAAAAACCCTTATGCTTTACAAATTGATCTTCTTCCCCCATTATAAATCTTGCCTCTTTTTCCACAAGTGTTCTTACTGTGGAGCCACTGCAAGTCTGTTCCACAGAAATGGGATACGTCCCAGTTCTTTCCTATAGCATTTGTGCTCACCAGAGCATATATCTTCCGGGATTACGTATATTCAGTGGGATTATGTTTTCTGGGAAATAAAGGTGGGATGGCCATAGGACATTTGGCTTGTTGCTAAGAAGCCTGCAATAAAGGGCATAAAAAGTGTTATCTGTTATATTTCATCTAATTAAAGTTTTTATCATATACTACTTTAATGTAACTCTTTATTTCTTCCTCAGACTTGCATTTTAAACTGATAGAAAGTTCTAATCCCTGTTTTCAAAAGATGTGACTGTAATATGGCATCAATGGCACCATTTTGTCAGTAACCTTCATAGCAGAGCAGTGAAGCTCTTGCACTCTTCATTCAATGGCAGTAGATAAAAAATAAATTAAAAAAATAAATAACAAAAAAAACACCAAACCCCACACAAACAAAAAACCCCAAACAAAAACCAAAAAACCCAAACAAAAACAAATAAAACAAACAAACAAAAAACCAACCCACACAAACCGCCACCAAAACCAATGACAACAAAAAGAAAGGGTTTTTCTTGGATGCCAGAAACAAATGAGGGTGCTGAGCTGTACACTATTGACACTAAATACTACCAGGGTAGTCTGGGACTTTTTCTTCCATTTTACTGGTGTCTGCACTTGCAGCTTTCACTGCATGCAGAGAGCCAGACCGGCTTTCTAGCGTGAGCAGAGATCTCTAACTCGGTCCTGACAGGCTCTTCAATATTTACTTACTTTTTAATTTATTTCCTGAGCCAAAGTGCTGTCAAACCAGAATCCACTTAACACCGACTGAGGTTTGATACCGTTATACTGCCCTTCTCCTCTTGCTGCATTTTTTTAAACCTGCTCTTCGTATGTTGCAAAAGAGCATAGATCCCAAAAGGCTTCAGGAGAGCGTAGATGATCTCAAGCTTGCTTGATGAAATGAAGCCTGATTATATACTTAGAATCGGAATGAACTTGTCCCATTAGCTTCTCCTTTTCTGTAGCTGTGAAGGATGCAAAGAAACGCTCAGTTACATTTGAAGCGTAATCGAAGCCACGTCAATATCTGCAAAAAAAGATGTCAGCAGTCATGACTTTCAGGCAACAGATGTTAAGATTTCTTTTTCAGTGAGTAGTTAGATGGTTTTCAGTGGCTGGTTTAGTAGCTAATCAGTGTCTCTCATAATGAGGAATAATTTGTATTAAAAATCCAATATTAAGATTCCCACAGTCATGCTGGTAAAACCACAGAAAATTTCGATCAGAACTTTCAAGAAGGTGTTGCTGATAATGGGTCTGGAAAGGTCCACTTACGAGAGAGTGACTGGAAAGCAGTAAGATCCTTGATGTTAGCATAAGATTTTTTTTTTTAGATATCGGCCTTATGTTTCTGGAAAGCTAAACTAAATAGTAGACCTAAATGAAAGGATTGCACTTTAAAAAGTTTCCACTTTAATTTCCATGTACATTTCCAATCCTTTAATTATGATTTTAAAGCTTTACTTGTATGTCATATAGAAAGTTATTCCTTTGTTCTGTAGAATGAAATTGTGTTTACATTCCACTTGTTGGAAAAATAAAGCTCATTAAAAGACGATATAATTATGGTACCTTAGAATAGACATATTAAGGATCGTAGGATTAACAGGCAAAAGACAAGCATGAAGTTTTGCTAAGTCTCTCTTCATTAAGCTCTAAGTTAATTTGGGAGATAATGAAAGTGCATCTTTTGCAAGTGCCTTTTTAAGTAGAACGATAAATGAAGATTTGAAATTGTGACTCGCTGATTATTTTAGAAGTTAATTTTGCCATGCTATATATTCACTGTAACTGTATTAATGCAACTGTTGCTAGAAGAGTTTTAGGAGACACAGCCACTGACAAACACAAGGAGGGATACGCTATCAACTTGTGTCCTCTCGGGGGTTGTATGTTTTAAGTTGGTGGCAGGTTCTTGATTTGAGGGCATACCTTTGATAGGTCAGCAATATGCAAGCTAACTACATCTACGACTGGTGTCTAGAAGAAGTAACGTATTGACTTGAGAGGGGATCAATCCCACGTTTAGAATAGAAAGGGAACTCTACTTCCTTTCTAAGACCTGCTTTCATATATGTAAAAGAAAACGTCATCCTTTTACTCTTTCTGTTTTTCCCCTGTGCAGTCTTCTACACATATAAAGGAAGACAAAATAAACACGTGTACCATATAGAAGAAAGATCTTACACAAAACTATGAAATGCAAAATTTTGTGCAGTGTATCTTTCTTGTCCAAGTACAGAAATGAAAAAGAAAAAAAAAAAACACCCACTTTTAAAGGTCAGTGGTTTGTGGAACATGTCCAAAGGAAAAGGAATGAAAAAAATTTTGAAATCTCAATTAACTTATTATCATGACAGCTTTTTTCATTGTGCATACTTCTTTTCTGCTACTTCTTGCAGAAAAAGGATGTGCTCTTTTGTAATTTTGTCTGCAGGGACTGCAAAAGATGCATTCATGGAATGCACTGTAGCTCACCAAAGCTAGCAGCTTTGCCTGTGGAAGGGGCTCAGTCTGTGCAAGTCACAGAATATTTGTCTATGTACAGAGGCAGAAAACTTGAACTGCATTATTGTTTGATATCTTGTGATAGAAATTAATCAGCAGCCAAAACCACCTTTTTGCTGATGACTTTTCCGTAAGAAATTTATGGCTTTTTATTGTTATATGAAAGTATTTTAGCATCTAAGGGAAAATACATCCTCCACTAAAGGGAAGTCATTCATACTGTATGCGATATTGATGTGTATTATGACTTCATGGGGAGCACAGAGCTTTTCTCAAGTACTCAGTATTTTGCAATGGCTCCTTTAAAAGATTAAAGGCAAAGTGATTCAGAGATTTCAGTAGCCCTGTTGCCACTTGTTCCAATCCTTCAAATAAAGATGAATCTCAGCATCAAGTCGCTACAGTGTGGAGATGCGCGTGTACGCTAGATCCTTGATAAGCCCAAATCCACTCATGTAAGGCACTAGACATCCAAATGTCCTGCACATGCTTGTTTTTATTAGACTGTTGTATGCAGAGTCCTCTTCTGTCCTGAATTAGTCAAATTCTTCAAGACTAAAAGAAAAGCCTGTTGCAAACCCCAGTAAAAATCCCTTTCTCTAACATACTTTTCATTTTCAGCATGTGTCCACCTTTCTTAGCCTGATTGACCAAAAAGTTGCTTCTTTGTACGTGTTCCAGAAGTGCCAGTGTGGGGATACCTGCATTGAAAAGATGTTTCTTCTTTCTTCAAGTCTTGTCTTGCTTTTCTATGGGTATTAATAAGTAGTGGAAGTCCCCATTTTGCATAAGACCCTAGGAACTGGAGTAGGAACCGGTAGCAGGCTTAACTTGGCCTTATTTCTTATTTGCCTCTCTGTACTTTAAAATGTAAAACATTTTGTTTTTAAAACAGAAATGCAAACATGCTACAATTACATAATCTAACTTTTTTTTTTGTATTCCAGTGCAGAACTTCTGCATATTAATTTCTTCACTTTCCCTCCCTTCATAAATATTCCATTTATGCAGGAGCTATTCTCAGTATCAGATCTAAGCAATACAGAATCCAACAAATGCTTTGCTCCATAGCAATCCCTAGGGAGCTTTCACTAGGACCTCAAAGTTGTCTCTCTGCCTTCTGCAGCAGATGGGCACATACAGAAGAAAGCACAGATTCCAGGAAGCAAGTTGTATTACCCTGTTGCTTAGGAATATCTGGAAACTAATTTGATTTGCATTATAGATGACCTTGGTGAGAGTAAAGTGATGCACAAATTGAATGGTGCAACTGGTTTGGCTGTTTGTGTGCTCGATTTTGCCTGTTATCTTTCAAGCACTTCCCTTACAAAATGCTGGTTTAGTCTTTGAGGAGTTGGAGTAATTTTTGTTTGGAGCTTTGTTACTGAGAAGCATTAGTGAACTCCTGTATCTTTGACAGGATAAACATTTTGTGTGGATATTGCTGTATGTAAGGGATGGCATCTCCACAAAGCTAATGAGCAGTGCTCATTAGAACTTCCTATATTGCAGTACGGACTTCCAGCAAAACTCCAAGAGAGTGGGACTTTCAACTCTCTGCCATTGTTTTCAAACCTTCCTGAAAAAAAGTGATCTTAGATGAAGATCATAGCTTAGGTGAACACTTTATTATTGTTATAAAGGTGCTCTAGCCTAAATAAAACCACAGAAGTGTTGCTACATATGTGATTAAACGTGCTTCCGTAATATTGTAGTATTCTAGCTGATGACTGATTCTCTTTAAAGCAGAGGTAGTCTTGCATAACTCAGGTTTTGCCTGGATTACTTACATTGCACATTGTTAGGTATGTGTCTGGTATGTTCACTTTGTCTTCATATGGATTTTATGGCTGCATTGTATATGTATAAGCTGCACGCTCTAGATGGTGCTTATATATTACCTATCATCCTTTCTATCGATTTCCAGGCCATCCGATGCACTCTCGTGAATTGTAGTTGTCAGTGTTTCAAACCTGGGAAAATAAATCAGCGACAATGTGACCAGTGCCGGCATGGATGGGTAGCACATGGTAATCTTTGTTCTTACAATCTGTATAAAACCTTTTAAGATCCTCCTCCCTATAGCATGCTTTTTGTGTCACCCCCTCACACCCCCCACCCCCACCCCCCCCGCACCCCCATATTAGTTCCATTCAATTTCATCTCTCTTGTGACTTAGGTTTATTTACGTTTTGTGATTTTATTTTCAGCCCTGAGCAAATTAAGGATTCCCAACCTCTACCCATCAAGCCAGGTAGAAATAGTTCAATCCAATGTTGTCTTTGATATCAGTAGCCTCATGTTGTATGGAACCCAAGCCATTCCTGTGCGCCTTAAAATTCTACTAGATCGGCTTTTCAGTGTTCTGAAGCAGGAAGAGGTGATACAGATTCTCCATGCTCTGGATTGGACACTTCAGGATTATATACGTGGATATGTACTACAGGTATTTAGAGGGGCTTTTTAAATATGAGTGTGATAGCTAAGTATTATTTCATAATGGTTTTTATCTTAATCGTATCAGTAGTTCACAATGCATTAGCAGTGTGGTGACTCTGAAAGGCAGTAATAGACTTGTACAAGCTTAGCACCAGAAAAGGAAGCGTGGATTTTTCACCGTTGGTCTCTTTTTAGTCAGACTTAACTGAAATCTTCCTGCTTTGCTCAAATCTATCAGCAAAGGTAAGCCAAGAGAGAAAGAACAAGTTACTGGGAATGTATCAAAGTAAAGGCTTCAGCTTTTGCTCTAGTACTATTTAAACAGGGAGGTTACTCTTATACGGCAGAATAATACATTGACAAATAATCCTGCCATCATTTTAAACACCAGGGACAATATTCATCTCTGGCATAGTGCTACTGACCTTACTGGAGCTACATCAAGGATGAATTTGGCCCTGTGTGCTCACACTGATGTTAGTCCTTGCTACTGTGGAAGTTACCTTTTATGTAAAGTAACATTATGATCTTACATTATGACACGAATCAATATTTAATGGTCTTGATAATCTTGCTTTTTAGTGTTAGGATTAAAAATATGGAATCAATTACCTTGAACCTCTACCACATGAAAAATTTATAATGTTACGTTCTTCATCATCTTAGAAACTCTTACATGCTCTGTGAAAAATCTCAGTAGGCCATCAAATACATGTTCTGTGATAAAATATTTATTGTAGTTATTGGGAAAAGTTAGGCATAGCTAGAGTTTGAAAGAACTCCAACACTCTAGTGTAATTACAGCTGTGCTCTGTGAACACTGGCAGTAGATCAATACAGGTTCATTTGTTCTCTGATCTTAGTTGCTTGGAAGATTATTAAACTTGCAATGAAAGAATACTTGACTTAAATGAGGAGCTAAATCTTGGTCTGATTGCTCCATCTCTGCTGTCTGTACTTACATGATACTAACTCTTGTTCAAATGACGTGTCTTAATTTTTGTGGAAAAAATATTTATTGGAAAGTATTAGTGTTCAGAAAGAAATAATAATACTAATGTGGTAAAATTTGGAAGAAAGCATCACAGAATTGGTATTAATCTCTCATTAGATAGAATGATTTTATCATTTTCCTAGAGAGGAATATATAGTCCTTGAAAAACTGAGCACTTCAGGGGGAAGGCGTTTTGGTTTTTGGGGGGTTTTTGCTTGCCTTAACTGAAGTCTGACTCATTTAAATATTTTTTGGCTTTAGGATGCTTCAGGAAAGGTGCTGGATCACTGGAGCATAATGACCACTGAAGAAGAACTGGCCACTTTGCAGCAGTTTCTTCGTTTTGGAGAAACTAAGTCCATTGTAGAGTTAATGGCAATTCAAGAGAAAGAAGGACAATCAATTATTATACCACCACCGACTGCCAATTTGGATATTAGGGCATTCATTGAGAGCTGCAATCAACACAGTCCTAATTTTTCTGCTTCCTTGGACAAAATAAGTCCCACCAACATTCATCCCTTTGAGAATATTGTAAATAACATGGCTTTCATGCTGCCGTTCCAGTTTTTCAGTCCAGTGCCTCCACCTTTGATAGGTTCACCACCAGAAAGACATTTGATTGAGCAAGGTCAAGACCACTGCAATGAAACTAAACAAGATGTTCAGATACCATTTTCTGAAAGCAGCTTCTTAACTTCTAGTTCTGCACCATTTCAGATTGAAAATGAGAGGAGCATAAATGGTCCAGATGTCACCACTAAAACAGAAGATGATGCCCTTCTAAGTGATTCCAGTTCACATAATACAGCAGCAAAGCTTGAAATGACAGCCCTGTCTCCAGAAAACAAAATGAAATCTGTTGAAAAAAATGGTGCTGGGCCAAGGAAAGGGCGTGTTTTCTGCACTGCATGTGAAAAGACATTTTATGACAAGGGTACTTTGAAAATACATTACAACGCTGTTCATCTGAAGATAAAGCACAAATGCACCATCGAGGGCTGCAATATGGTATTTAGCTCTTTGCGTAGTCGAAATCGTCATAGTGCGAATCCCAACCCCAGACTCCATATGCCAATGAATAGAAATAACAGGGATAAAGATCTAAGAAATGGCTTGACCATTGCTGGACCTGGGGATAGTAAACGGACAGAATTTACAATTTTAACCCCGGATAGCAGAACTATTACCAGCTACGCCAGCTCTTGTACAGATTCAAAGGGTCAGGCTGGATTTCCCAGTATTGGGCAGAATGGTGTCCTCTTTCCAAACCTGAAGACAGTTCAGCCAGTTCTTCCCTTTTATCGTAGTCCAGTCACGCCAGCTGAGCTTGCTAATACTCCAGGTACTCTTCCTTCTCTGCCTCTTGTTTCTTCCTCAATACCAGAGCAGCTTGTTTCAAACGAATTGCCATTTGACATGCTACCCAAGAAGAAATCTCGTAAATCAAGTATGCCTATTAAGATAGAGAAAGAAGCTGTTGAGACACCGAACGAAAGTAGTGATGTTGCCAGTTCGGAAGAAGATACGCGTCTGCAAGTGGTAAGCGATGGAGAGCTTGAGACCTGTGAGCATAAGCTAGAGAAGCGGGTGACCGACAGGGTGGAAAAGCACCCCCATTCAGGTAATTCGTGGAAATCTCTCTCTGGGGTAGAGGGCCCAAAGTATTTTGAATCTGTCTTTGCGCCAAATAACAAATACAACAAGGATATCTCTGAGAATGAATTTCATCACTGTGAGAAAGAGGTTAAACCAGAAGAAAAACAACCATTAAAAATAGTGTCCCATGAGATTATTTATGAAGATCCAAAACACCACCACAATGATGTTATAAAACCAATGACTGAACCCCCCATGTATATTAAAGAGCAGTCAAAGCGCAGGATTCCTAAAAATGACTGCCCTGAATTGCAACACCACTTGCTGACTGGGGGCTTTTTCAGCACTTTGTCAAACAGGGGTGCTGCCATTCCTTGTTTTGAAGACTCTAAAGATATGGATCATGTCAGTCAACATGCACTAGGGACTCAGAAGGAAGAAAGCCGCTTTCATTGTGACATCTGTAAGAAGACTTTTAAAAACCCTTACAGTGTAAAAATGCATTTTAAAAATGTACATCTCAAAGAAATGCATATTTGCACAGTTGAGGGCTGTAATGCTGCTTTCCCTTCTCGTAGAAGTCGAGACAGGTAAGAAAATTATAAACAAAATTGTATTTATTTTACCATCACAATGGAACCTAATTTGAAATTAAAATGAGTGTTTGAGGAACGGAGCCTGCAAAGATTTTCTGTGTATCCTCGTATAACAGGTACGATAACTTATCAGAACATTCAAGAAATGAAAATCCATTGAAAGAAACAGTTCCTTTCCACTAGACTACAAGGTATTAAATAAAGCCATGAAAATTTCATAACTGATAAAGACTGCAGTAGTTGAAAGAATACTTTAGAACATAAAGGGAAAGCCACAAGGGTATGAATTCAGCAATTTTCCAGTAGATGCATGTGTGGACTTACATGTTTAATATGTACTTTCCTGTGTATTTTAATGTATAGTGTTCTTTAATGAAAAAGCGATGAGATCAATTCAGGAAATCTTCACTTGCCCTTGTCCTTGCTTTACTCAAGGATTTTGAACAGACCGGTGGGAAAAAGCCCGTCAGAAAAGCGAGATTTCCTTTATGTCAGTACAAAATTAACACTGCGCAGTGCTAGTTGAGCTAACACTATCTGGTGTGTATCCACACTGGTAGTGCTTTTATGTGAGATTACATTCTAATTCCTAAACTATATCATGATCTTGATTCAGTTTACTGTTACCTGCAGTATTGTGGTGTTGTAAATCATTTTATTTCAACCTACTGTGCACATAGGCTGAGAAACAAGAACTGAAGCTTTATTGTTGACCATCAGTTATGTATTTGTGTTGATAAGTGATAAATAACAAGCCTGTTAAAGTGCGACTGAAGTGTTGTAAACGTTTTCTAACTCTCCTGTAACAGTGTTACAGCAGCTTTTGGCTGCAGGAAGCATGCCTGGATAGTAGTTCAGAGTGACACAAGGTTTAGATTGTGTGTAATCTGCTAGGAGTACTGGAGCCAGCTGATACAGTCCAGAGAGAGGATGAGCCAGTCTCTTGAGGACTGGCTGCTGCATCTGAGATGCACAGATTCATCTGCTGCTGTCAGGGCTTCATACCCTGATCTGTTGCCTGCATCTGCCCAGATGTGAATTCCTCTCCACTGTAATTGTGATACGGGCCACAGAAAAGAAGGCCAGCGGTGAGATTTGCGTTCACATGCCACAAATTCCTTCCCACACCAATGTATTCTGTTAACTTTTAACATAGATGGTTTTAGAAGATGGCTTACTTTAAAAAAAAAAAAAAAGCCAACACAAGAAAGTTCACAGGTGAACTTTGCACTGCCTTGCAATAAATTGAATCTTCTAGACAGAGCCTGGAAGTTCCCAGTGAACTGATTGATAGTATTCAATGAGGAGCAGTGTTTTCATATGTTTCAGTAGTTTTAAACTGAATCCAGTGATGCCCATTTGAAAACTTCAAGTTGCATTAAATGCAATATTCCCTTCTTCAAGGGAATTCCTGTCAAGGAAAAGCTCTGTACTGATGTGTGTACAGCTGTGTCGTGGCACATGGTTACAATACTTGAGACCATCGATATTTTTTTGCCGACTTCTTTCCTGCTTTGTCCATTAGGAAGGAATCTTGTTTCTTCCCCCACTCAGTCCATTCTCTGATCTCAGTTCAGCACTCAGGTTTTTAGTCTTTCCCCCAACTCTTTTAGGCCCAGCTCTAGATCTAGTAGAGCAGACAGCTATCGACAGTGCAGGAGAGAATCTGAAACATTGATTTCTGTAGGGTTATTTCTGATATGTGCCGGTGCAAGCAAGTTCAGATACCCAGTCACATGTGTAAATCATCTGTGTGCAGTTGGTCAAATTAGAAGTGTACAGTTCATGCATGCTACTAAATATTGATTTTTTTTTCTTTGTTAATGATCATTATGAAGCAGCTGTTAAGTGAGGCGAAACACTTTCTTGCTAAGCTTGTCTTTGTTCTTCTAGACATAGTTCAAACCTAAATCTCCACCATAAGCTTCTGACTAAAGATACACTGGAATTCAACAACCATTTCAATGCAACATACCTCTTGAAAGACATGGCTAAGGAGTTTTGTCAAGATGTCTCTTTAAAACAACAAGTTGGACATACTTCTGTAATCTTCCAAGGAATGAACAGAACAGGCAGCTTGGTTTTTCCAATGAGCAAAATTAGTGAACCCTGTTCTGAGAGTTACGGATATGATCCATTGAATGATGGAGGTGTTCTGGATCTAAGCACTACTTCCAGCATTAAATCTGAGAGCAGTGCTCATTCTTCTTGGGATTCTGACGGAGGAAGTGAAATATGCACCATGCCCTTGGATGATAGTGATGAAAGCTGTGAAGGACCCAGCCTAATGCCCAATGATGAACTCTACCAAGACTGTACTTTAATTGAGAAAGCTAATCAAAACTTTACAAATTTACCTAACAGTTTGCCAATAACTTGTCATATATGTCAAAAAACTTACAGTAATAAAGGAACTTTCAGGGCTCATTACAAAACTGTGCATCTCCGCCAGCTCCATAAATGTAAAGTCCCAGGTTGCAACACAATGTTTTCATCTGTTCGCAGTCGGAACAGGCATAGTCAAAACCCTAATCTGCACAAAAGTTTGGCTGGGTCACCAACTAACCTACAATAAGATCAAGCAGATCTTCATTTCTTTCTGCTAAGTAATCATTTCAATTAAGGAGTGTGTTAACATTAGTTTTATTTAAACTCATTTGACTTCTAGCCCACTTAACATCCACGGTCATATTCTTTTCTCCTGTGTGTGCTCTCCAGCAGTTTCATTTAGCAAAGCTTGGTGCTGTAGTTTTTGTGCAATTGTTTGGTTTGATGTTAAATAGCTAAAGCTTCTGTAAGGAGAAAAAAGCATTTTACAAACAGGGGAAATATGGAGACATTAACTGAAGTATTTCTGATACCTTTGAAGTATTACTTGCCAACAATAGGAGCTTCAAATGAGAACCATCATCCCTTGTGTTTACAGGTTAAATGAGTTGTTGTGTCGTTTCAGAAGTGAGTAATGATTGGGGTGAATTTCCTCTGGTTGGGTTGAGAGTTTTGGGGTTACTGCTTTGTTCCAGAAACTATAGTCTGAAGCTGACTTGCAGTATTAGTTGAATGGGGTATTTGCAGCTTACTACATCACAAAATCCAAAGGATAAAATACAAATACAGGGAGACTTTGCATACAGTCCAAATCTTCTGAAAATTCTTCAGTCCTTTAAGTTGGCATTTCAGTTGAATAAAGATTGCAGTATTTTGGCTTTCTTGGAATTTAATACCATTTGCTTTGCAAAAGGAGGGGCTGCCTAACTTGGCAGGGTTGCCTGAATAAATCTGAGACATTCTGAGAAATTGTAGTGATAGAAAGAATGAATAGGTTAATCTAAAATTTCTGAACCACGACAAATGCATCCATAAAATCGTGAGGAAAAGCAAACTCTTTGATTTAAAATGCACTTTCTGAGTTCCACTTTGAGGAAAAGTTTTTGTTAAAAATATATTAAACAAAAAAAAAAAAGAAAAAAAAAAAAGAAAGAAAAAAAAAGAAAAAAGAGGTGGGGGGAAGCACAGAGAGACAGAGGTAAAGTAGATGGATACCTTTCATGATTCAGCAGTTGCTGTTTCTCTTGCTGGTCAGGACAGAAAATCACGTTGATCTTTGTAACAGTAGAAGAATGCTTATTCCCATTCACACTTTTTTTTTTATGAGAACACTGTTCAGTATCTGTTAAAATGTTTAATATCGTACTTGTCCCTGTAATTAACAGTATTCAGCATTATGTTCTATGCACTTAAGAAGACTGGTCTTGCATTGTATTTAAAAACACTTTAATATTTAATTTGTAGTCACATCGTACAAATACTGTGTGTAGTTGTGGTACATCTTCTTTGACTGAATCATTTCCAGAAAGAAATAAGAAAGCAAGTCTGACAGTACCTTTTTTCTTTTTTTTTTTTAAACTTTAGTTCACTAGCTGAAATCTGTTGATCAATTCCAATATGCAAGCATGATACTGACAGCACAATCTGTACATATTATACCAAAGCGCTTACAGTATTTGTGGTTTCTAGAACTAGTCTAGTTTTCCAGTATAACTGGATCTTAGTCTTTATTCATTTTTGTGACCAAATAAAAATAGACTGAATTTCTGGATTTCATATGTATGTAGAAAGAAAAGTACAATGCTATTGCCATATGTCTTGATGTTTAACTTATTCTGAAAAATACTATGTTATTGTAACCATTTCATATTGTATAAAAGAAACAAAAGTGGACTGAATATTTCACTAATTCTTTTGAAAACTGGTTTGTGTGTGAGTATGGGTTATGCAAGGTAAAAACATGACGGTTGTAAATGTTTGTGCACACTAGAAATGGTTCCCATGCATTGTGTAAAGTAATCTTCTATTTTTTTAATTTACAGTAGGTTTATGTGATATTTAAAATAATCCATTTGTGCTTGAAGCTGTCAGGAAATATTAGCCTGGGGAAAGTTGTGCCATTGCTTTGAGTTTTTGTGTTTTGAGGGGGGGTTGTTGTTCTGGGTTTTTTGGGGGCAGTTTGGGAGGTGTTTTGTTCTTTTTAATATGGGAACTCATATCAGTGGATATTGTGGTTTGAAAGCTAAGGGCACAATCGTAGGAGATGCAATTGCTCCCAGCCTTTTGATAGTATAAATCAATTACTTGTTATCCAGCTATTTCAAGCTCTTTTTATATATATATATATAAACCTATTTGTTTAATCATAAATGGTGTTTTTTTTGAAACAAAGTGTGGTGTAAACTAATGCTGTAATACCCATTAATTTAGCTTTCACTGTGTCC
>JANIJG010011766.1:13224-27966 GCA_024611175.1 Megaceryle torquata | reverse complement strand
ACTAATGCTGTAATGCCCATTAATTTAGCTTTCATTGTGTCCAAAAAGGAAACACGTTTGTATACCCTAATAATTTTGTATGTGTTAATAAAACCAAATAATAATGCCTCTGGTGATTCAGAGAAGTAGGCTTTTGTGATTGAAGAAACTACTATTCTTAATTTAAAAAAAAAAATATTCTGAAAATACATTCCATCTGTAGAGAGCACTGTTTTGACAATGGTACTAACTTACTGCATAATAAGGAAGTGTCATTATTTTAACAAGCCATTAGAAATAATGTAATAAATGTTGCCAGAGTTTATTTTTTTTTTTTGTGCAGTAGGCAGAGGTAGAGATTAGTGTAAATGCCATCAGCTAAAGAGAAGGTAAATACCTCATCATTGAGAACTGTGCTAAAAGAGATCTTTTGGGCTGTATTTATACTTTATAGTTTGGAAAGGTTTCTTTGTTATTTCTCAAAAATCATGGGAGATTTATCAGACTAGGCTAAGCCCTTAGTACCCCACTACAGCATACGTATCTCATGAACCATTTGTGTAGCTCCCTCCTCCTAATGACCACAATGTGTCTGGACCAAGGCTTAACATCTCCTGTTAGTTTTAAATATGTGTGATGCTTATGGCAGCCTGTATTGCATATTCACCACAGATGTTGAAGGAAGTAACCTCACTTCAGAATAGTAGTAACATTATTTTTTGAGCTTTTCAGAGTCAGTCTGGAAAGCTGAAGCAGCTTCCACTGGCTGAGGCTCAGTTCCAGAGTTGTTTACATCTGTGATGCTGGGAGTATGTACAGTTGGAGGCTCAAATCTTTATGTGAGATTTGAACAGGGCCTGGACATGCCCACCCTTACTACCCAAGTATGTTGGTCCATTTGTTTTATTTCCGTTGGGGGGGGGGGGTTGGTTTGGTTTTGGTTTTTTTCCTTAGAAAACAGCCTTAAAAACTAGATGCTGTCATCTTTCTGTGACTCCAAAGGAGAAGGCACAGATGCACACTGCAGGGTAACCAGTCTGTACATTTGAGCATCCAGTTTCTCAGAGTACAAGTATTTTTGACTAGTTCTTGGTAGCAAAACTATATTGCTCTGGAACAATGAATGTCCTAATGTGTACTGGAGTATTTGCAGAAATCCATTTTGAACAGAGTGTAAGGGATCTGTTTTTATAGCTCCAGTTTTCTAAGTACTTTGAAAAGAACTGCAGCAAAACCAGAGGCTATTGTTTCTGTATCTTTAGTGAAGTTATACACTGTAAAACCCAGCAAAGTGAAGAAAGAAGTTCTGAAAATACCTGTCTAATGCCCTGCATTGAATAGGGAAGCCTAAAAAGCAGCTAAACTACTTGGACTTAGTCCAGGGAGTTTCAAAATAGGGTGCTAGATCCTCCCTGAAGAGGGTTCACAAGCAGCTTCTGATTAATCAGCAAGCATAGGTTTGAGAAATGCAGCTAAACTGAAAACACCTTTAGAGTTTGAGATGGAGCCCATAAGGATTCCATCCAGCCTGCGAGTCAGTGTTCATTTCCAAACTGAAATGAGAGATTGACTCTGAATTGGGCAGGGGACAACAATGCAATAAGAGAAGGAAAGTTGGAAGGTTGTATCAAAAATGTTTTGTACAGAAAGCCAGGTTACAGGTTTTGTTCGAGCAGCATTTACTGCCAATTCCACCCCACCCCCCACTACCACCACCTTTGAGGGGAGGGCAAGACAATATATATAAGGTAAGGTTTGAAGTTGGATTAAGTATGTATAGCATGATCAAATCAGCTTTGAATTAGTTGGAACAGTTTTGGTAAACTTTTGAGCAGTTTGCTGGCTAGTGAGATTTCCACATAACCTCAGCAAGCACGCTTCTGAAGGTAGACAGGCTTTTAATTTCCCCTTGCCTTCTTCACCCCCCAGCTCCCCATGCCTTTTGGCACTCTGTGCATTATAAGAAGTTGCTAACTTGCAAATGTACTGTTGAAACATCACCCTGTTAAGCTCTAGCCCTGTCAGCTCCATTCCCTGTGAGCACCCTTCAGCTTTCACGTGTATTCTGAAACAGGTAAAGGAAAAGTAATGTCATGAAGTGACAAGTCCCTCTCTGGTGAGCACTTCACCTAATTTTGCACCAGTTTAGAGCTTCCCAGAAGCACCTGTAGCCCTTTGTATTGTGTCTCTGCAGCTCCTGTCCTAAACTGGTAAAACTGACCATGAATTACTTGCCATTATTGCCTGCAGATGCACGTGTTTAGTAAGCTCAGAAGTCGCTTTTAACTCCTGAGTGCAGTACTAAAAGTTTGTCAAATGTGTGCTTGGCAAAGTCTCCAGCAAAGCTCTTAGTAGTTTGAATTGTAAGGAGTACCACATAGCAGCATCCTTCTACACACTTTTTTTAATTTTTCTTTTCCCCAATAAATTAAGGCCATTCATACATGTCTTAAGTGTGAGCTGATTGCTTCAGTCTTTTAAATCCTAGGTTGCTAACCTTCTAGTTCTATAGTTTCTGCTCATTCCATGTAGGGATTTCCATAATGGGTCCTCTTATTACTATTAGTTCCCACCTCTACCGCTCTTTCAAAGCTTACAAATTTAAGTAGAGGCAATCATTGAAGACTGTACACTTTGCAGGTAGTTGCAAGTCCAAGAAACTGCTGGGTTTGGATCTGTGTTAATTAGTTACCACTTTCTGGGAAAGCGTGTTGATGTGCTGCTTGAAAAGAGCTTCTAGAAGTACCATAGACTAGAAAAAGCCCAAGCCTTACCTGTCATATGATGATATAAGTGAGAGAGTTCAGTACTTATGAAGCTTCCCTGTTGACTTTTTGAGGCTTTGAGTCCGACTCTAAGTTTCTTAAGATGTGTAAAGCATTTCCTGTTCATTCCCTGTCTGCGCATCTTCTACCACAGGCTAGCATTTCTGAAAGCCAGAAGCCCAACCAGCCCTTCCTTTGAAACATAAAAGACATAAACCCAGCTACCAGTGAGGTGACTGTCAAGGATTCTGGATGTTTTTTCACCTTCTCTTTGTGTCTGCTGAAATTCAGAAACAGATAGTCCTAACAATAATAAACGGAAAGGGCTTCCAAATTTTTTTTTTTTTTGTGTAAAAACAGGGTCCTTGAGTTGCAACTAACACCCTAACATTTCAATCTGAGTTCTCATTTTAATTCCAAAACTATTATTTTTAATTACAGTCATTATACAAGTCCTTTTCTATAAAACTATTTATCTTATCTATATCTGATTTGTAAGAATCACATATATATGCACTCCATGCATGTGTAATTTATGCATGCATATATCAATACATAATATAATTACATATGCATAGGGCTGCATATTCATGTTAAACCTAATTCCAATCTCATTTAAGGTAATTTCAATGAATTCAGTGGAACGGGGTATGTAGTACTAGAGTCATGTCTCAACAAGGAACCTAAGTTAGGTGTGTGTGAGTGTATAGGCTCACATTGGCTGTTTATGCTGCTTTGGAATTGCTACCTTACTGAAGTGGGTCAAAATTTGATACTTTGAAAGAACAATTAAGTTTTACTAATTTCTATGCCCCCATCTCCACTATAAGTGACTAGTTTGCAGCTGTATTTCCAGATGACCAATGTAACAACTGTATTATGAAAAGTGTTATCCTTCCTGGTAAGGAAGCATGGGACAAGCAGATCCTGTGTAGATGTAAAAGACTAACTGTGAGTGATCTCTGCCAGTCTAGGCAAGTTCAAAATCCAGACAGATATACCTATGACATTCCGACAGTCTCCAGCCAAAAATTCTGAAAGAGAGCAAAATGTGTGAGTGTATGGTGGGTAGAGATATGGAAGGACGAGTTGCAGCCAGAGTGACTTCAGAGGAGACGCTAGGAAAACAACATAACTTACTAGAGAGGAGACACATTATTGCTGCTCTGGGAAGCCAACATCTGCACCTCTGTGTGGGATGATATAAACCTTACGTTGGATTCCTGAGCACAGAGAGGCCATGTGCAAGTGAGAGGTATACACAAGCTTCTCAGGCTGGGAACAGCTTGAATGGAGTGTGCTCCAAATGGATAACTTGCCTAATGCTATCACATGCACTGCAATGCAGGGCTTGATAATAGTATCTACAAAAATGAGGGATAACCCCTTTTCAGAAAGTTACTGGGCAAAGGTTCTAGCCTTCACTGGTGCCCTGTAGACTGTGAGCCTCTCTGCCTTCCTAGACATATGCAGGATAACCTATCTGAGTGAAATCATCTACTTTGCTTGCTTTCCCAGCACTCTGACTCCCCCTTTCTGCTTTAGCAAAAGAACCCACGTCTTTACCCTCTGTATACAAAGGATGGAGTGTCTAGAGCCTCTGCTGTGCCATCCCTACCCTTCAGCTATTTCTTCATCTCCTTACGTTCCAGAGGGGATGGGGGTTGGACACACACACCCCACCCCCCCCCGGATTTCTCCCACTGCTGGGGAGTTTGACAAAAGTCTCCAGGCTCCTTTTGCTTTTTTTCTCATCCTTCTCTTGCACAAACAAGAATGATGAAGAGCAGAAGATGGGATTTAAACTGGGGGGCTATAATTTGGAGAGTATCCACGGGATGATTCCAAAGGGTGAAAGAGTGCCTGGAGCATATAGTCACTAATGTAGGTGACTTTTGTGTACTTTTGTGAGATATCAGCATTTCAGAGAGATGGAATCTTTTATGAGGTGTTCCTTCTAGAGTATTATTTGTGGCAGAAAGGGAGAAGATATTTCTTTGTTGAAGAAAACAGGAGGAACTGAATAGAGGAGAACCCTTTGTGGAAGCTATTCAGTTATGAGTGGCCCCTGCCAGTGAGTAGGTGAAGATATCTGAGAGATGAAGCAGGAATGGAGAAAGATCTGCATGTGGAAGATAAAAGGCAAAATTTCTGTATTCTCCAATTCACTTTCTCTGTTCCTACTCTTTCCCCTGTTGCATTTGAAATGGATACTCTCCCTCTTTTTCCTGTACTCTGTTATGACAGAAGTAAAAACTCTTGCTAGGAGACAGCTGGAAAGCAGTCTCAGTTTCTCATCTCTATCTTTGCAACACTGCTGAAGAGATAGGGGGGTTCCTCTCACTCAGACCATGCAGTTCAGCTGTAAGAAAAAAACAAGTGTCTCCTCTGCCATTGAGCTGCCAGCACTGCATTGCACACTCTTTGCTCTCTTGCTAGAGCCCTTAAGCAGATGTAACGTGAGTGGAATGTGCTTTGAGGATTCATTCTTCATGTGGAGGCTTTCTACAGGTACCTGAGCTGGTTTGGAGCTCAGTTGGACCTGTGTGAAAACTCCAGCTGTAACTCTAACTTCCTGCTTAATTTTAAGCAAAGATCTCCAACGGCATTTTATGCCTCACTAGGAATAGTAGCTTCTGATCTCATAAAACTGTGAGAGTGACTGAGCTAATACAGGCTGTGATATTGTAGAACGTGTAAGAACCCCGTTCTATAAAATCCTTTTTGTGTCCCTATGGAAGATTATTGCACAGGTAGACTTTTGGATGACAGTATACTGCCCCACCCTTTAATTCCTTATTAAAAAAAAATTGTCAGCATTCATAAGCAATCACTTCTTCCATCACCAGGGTTTTTTTGTTTACAGCAAAATGGCAATAAACAGTAAATTACTCTTGTTTTCAGAGCTAAAGAGCAATAGTCACTCTTTGATGTCAACTCCCATGCCCTTTCTACTACCCTTCTGTGTGACTGAAGAAATCAATTTGTTGTTAAATTGACATTTATTTTGTTTTACATGTCAGGTTATTATGGCAGGGAATGGGTGACTGTTTTCTGCTATTTTCTGAGTCTGTCCTGTGAGGACATGTTCAGCATGGGTATATACTGCTGCACTCTTCTGGATGGAATTAGAACTGGCCAGACCAGACTTTTTTATTGCTAACAATGGGAGGTGATCCTGTTTCCGCCACATGGTAGATTCCTGTGTAAAATCTATAAAGGCATCCTTTAGAAGAATAAAATGTAAATTTCCTTTCCTCTTGTTTCCAGAGGTTCATAGCAGTAATATCCCAGGCAGTGCCTAACTTCACATAGATTCCTTGCAACGCACTGTATTTTGTCTTATGAGGCCTCTTGGTCATTGTAACAAAGATCATGAAGTGTGCAGCAAAAATCAACCGTTACTGCTTCAAACTTCACAGTAATAAATACACATGATCATGTTAAGTAATGGAAATCTATCAAGTGTTGCACATCTGGTTCAGGGATGCATATAACCCAGACAAAACCAATAGGCAAACAGGGAAAGTAGAATAATTTCCAGGTCAGTAATAATAACTGTTCACACAACACTCGGGGGAAATCAAGCATGCGTATTTGCATTCAGATATGTGCTGCAAACTCAAGAAGTCTGCATACCCTTCCATAAAAGCATGCCAAAGCTTCTTTGAAAACTTGTGTTTTTCATCACATTAATTACATGTTGCGTTTGGGTAGAAGACCACCATCATGACATTACATCAACAACTTTTGCAGTAATATCACCAAGAAACCTGCAAACCTAAGTGAGTACACTCTATCCCAGAAATCTCTGCAGAACATGGTTTAGCAGAGCAGGCCAGAAATATCACCCTACTTGGCACCCTGCTCCTGAAGTGGTGAATGCCTTATGAAGTAGTGATGCTCTTCCAGAAAGGAAGAAGATATCTTTCAAATTTTCAATTTCTTCTTTTGTACTTATAGTTTCTATCTTTATATTAGATCACAATTCTTTCTATGGTGTATTTGTCCTGTGCTTTAGCATGGATTTAAGTGGAAAACTAATACAGTGCCTTTCAAAATCCCAGAATAGCACAAATTCTGTGAATTGCAAAGACTGCAACCCTTTCCTAACTTAACATCAAAGGAGAGACTCAGGGCATTTCAAATGAAGATAAAAATGTTTAATTCTCTGTACAGAAGATACTTTAAAGTGAAACGTACATTGGCAAGAGAAAGCTCCCTCCCCAGTGTTTTGGGCTTGTAGCCTCTCTAAAGTCCCAGGACTGAAACTGCATCACAAGTAGAATTTGAATGCTTTATCTGTTATTCTTCTTCTTGTCTAAAATAATGATATGATGCCACGTCAGTGGAAGAAGGTTACTTTGTGGAAGAAATTGAGACTTGGTGTTGTTCAGTCTGGAGAAGAGAAGGCTCTGTGGAGACTTTATTGTGACCTTCCAGTATCTTAAGGGGGCCTACAAGAAAGCTGGTGAGGAGATTTACTAGGATGTCAGGTAGGGGTAGGACTAGAGGGAATGGATTAAAACTAGAGATTAGTTGATTCAGATTGGCTGTTAGGAAGAAGTTCTTCACCATGAGGGTGGTGAGACACTGGAACAGGTTGTCCAGAGAGGTGGTGGAAGCCCCATCCCTGGAATTTTTTAAGGCCAGGCTGGATGGGGCTCTGAGCAACCTGATCTCATGGAAGATGTCCCTGCCCGTGGCAGGGGGGATGAAACTAGATGATCTTTAAGGTCCCTTCCAACTCTGACAATTCTATGCTTCTAAGAAATAGCTAAGGGGAGTTGGATATTCAAGACAGTTGTATGCTTTGTAGAAGCTATGTCTAAGCTGGAGGATAGTCCACGTTTCTGGATCTGGGTGCAAAGATGCCGTATTCATCCTCGTACAAGAGTCAACTTACAGCTTGCTTGTGTCTCAAGGACTAGTGCCTGAAGGTATCTAGGGACATGCACCTAGGGTTATTTTCACTGCAAACTGCATGGCTTAAAATGTGTCAGAATAATATAGTGGGGTAGTGTGTGCTTTGAAGTTTTTTCTGCATAGCACAAGGATTGACTTTTTCAGCCAACTCTTCCAACTTAGGGTCCCGGCACCGTGTGCTGCACTCTACTAAGCAGCTATTTGGCTTCTTTGCACCAATGCAAAACCTCAGAGATATTATTTGATTAAATGAGGGGAAAAGCAAATGTATTTTTATTCTCAGTCCTGAGAATTCTTAGAGAATCTAAAGCTAAGTGGGAATTAGAACTGTGAGAAAAAGGATCCAAGCATAGAGAAATTAGTGGCGTGGGCATGGTACAGTAAGTGTGGTTTGGGAATGCTCAGATATGTATTCCTCCAGCCAGCCAGCCCAAAACTTAATACATTATAACTCCAAGTGTTGTTAGTATTCCATTTTTATCTCTTGTTTACAGTGTGAAAACCAAGCCCATTGCTGCATCCTTACTCAAGCACTGTTACAAGACCTTTCTTATGTGAACTCTGATATAAGGAAAGATTATTCACATGATCTAATCATGGCCTTCCTACATATTTCCTCAGGCCTTTTGCCCTGAAAAGGTGACTTGCATTTTTCAAGTGCTAACTTTGAGTAGCAGTACATAGCAGAAGTATATTGGGTTTTGATTTTTAAAAAATAATGTCTGTGCAACTTTTTATCATTCACAAAATTCACAGTGGCTGTTGGAATTACGCTATCTAATCTGTTGAAAGCCCTGAATTCACACCTGCAGGTAACTGAATCGATAGCACTGTTTTGTAAAACAACTATATAATAGCAGTATTATGCTGAGTATCTGACAGGTGGAATACACGAGTTTTTTTCTGCAAGTGTTGAAGTATTGCTGAGATCTTAAGTGTTCATGGCTTCAAAAATGGAGAGTAAAGAATTGAAATCTCATGAATTGTCCTTTCTCCACATTGTCAGCAATGGTTTTTCTGTTGTTTTCTTTTGCTGTGTTAAAAGCTGGATAGCATTCCAAGGATAAAAGTGAGGATCCCTCTTTACTGATGGGATTATTCTTCTTTTTCTGCTGGGTTCATGGTCCATTTTTGCCCTATTTTCATTTCCTCAGTGTAGCCTATTGAAGGGCCTTAAATTTTGGAGCAGCAAGAAAGGAGGGACCACCTAACTCTTGTTTAGGAACATAAACAAGGACAGATAGTTCCTCAGTGTCTCTGCTTCTTTTACATGAAATGAACATAAGAGCCACTTTGGGACACAAGACAGGGCCAACAGGTCTCTCTTCTTTCTCTATTACTCATGTTTTCTTTGCTTGATACTTTTCTTCTGCATCCTCGTCCCTCATATGGATCAAAATCCAGTTAATAGTTGAGTTTACAACAGACCTTTATAATCTGTGATATTCTGGTGATCTTTAAATCAAGTAAACTTCACTTGGAGCTTCTTCAGGTGCAAAACATGATAAATGTACCTTTGAACTTTTAGGCTAAGTCTCTTTTCCTTCCAATTTGTTTGATTTTTCCTAATGTAAGCTTTTTGAATAGTCTTGGTCTGAAGATTTTGGCTTATGGAAACATTTTGGAACAATACAGAATGTTTATGGAAGACTAAGAAAAAATCAGTAAGTGGTAGCTGTAGAACTTCAGAGGTGTTAATGAAACAGTCTTTGCCATTCTTGGGATAAAGGAGACTACTGCTGTCCTTGACTTTAGAGAAAGGGAAGGATAGTGTCTTCATGTGTAGTCTCTGATATTGTTATGACATTAAGGTAACTTTCATAGGTTCTTAACATCCATAACTGCAAATTAAATCTTTGTGCTGTTCCCAGACAGTCCTGCCTCCCATTGTAGCTTCTTCTAGGGTCTTTCAGTTACCAGATTATCTGGCAAGCTAGAAAGAGGAGTTCTATCTACAACATCATCCAAACTTGCAGCAGCTATGTGGGAGGAAAGCATCGACTGCAAAGTATCAGAACTGGAATTGAATGCTGATATCCAGAGGTTAAGAAGGTCTGCCTCTCATCTCTCCGTTATCATAATCACAATACATTTTTTTAGCTAAATGTAGCAGGATAGATTGGATTATGGTGAGTTCCCCCAAAAGTCAACATACCATCTTAAATCGGAGACCATTCTAACAAAACAAGGATCAGCTTTAGCTGGAATGCTGGTATTTGCTGGGAGAGAGAGAGAGTGAAATATGAATCAAATTCTACCCAGACTTTGCAAATCAAAGAACTACTGAGTTTCAAGTGAGTTTTTTCAAAAGATACAAGAATATCTACTAGAGTACCAAGGGACATCTGTCTCATGGTGAATTATAAGCAGAAGACAGGTGCAGGCACTGATTTGACTAAAACATTCAGTTTGAGACACAGTGGAACTTTTTTGCTGTTTGATTAAAATTCCTTGTGCTAAACCACAGGCAGTTCCTCTCTTTCACTTTGTCCCAAAGGGCTTGCTGTAGCTGGGGACACTAAGCGACTGTGTTATCAGTCTGTTTAATACGCACACTTTCTGCTACCTGTGCATGGATAGGAGGGATTGAGTCAAAGCTGAACAAAGAATTATGGTGCTGTTGGGATTCTGGTTGCAACCACATCCATATAATGCCACCTTAACTTCAGTATGATTAACTTTGGTGTAGGTTGGAGTAATTTGTGCTCCTGTGCTAAGGTAAGTTGTAGGTCTTGTGCTGTGTGCTGCAAAGAGCGTAATAACTTTTCTCATTTTGCAATTGTTGTTCGTTGTCTTTTAAGGCTGGCTTTGGTTTTGGTATCGTTCTCAGTGCTATATGTGCAGCTTTCAGTACTGCCTCAATGCTCCAGCTTGTAATATTTTGTGGAAAAGGAGTTAGTGAGAGCATGTGAGTATGTAAAGTTACCATCTAATAATGATAGATTCCATGACGTAAGAGTTATTAAGAAATTGGCTTATGATTGTTCAGGCATTGCCCGCAAAATCTACTGCTGTGAGTTCCCCCACTGAGTTTGTTAGGATCAGACCTTGCATATGCTCTGGTGGTATTTGTCCAGTGGTCTTCTCTTTACAGAAGCTGGTGGTGGTGACACAGATGTGCTGGACTGGTCACTGGCTTGTTTCAGTTTGAAATACAGAACTGTGAGTTTTGCAAAGCTGGGGATGATGGGAATGTACACCTTTCATATCACAGTTTAAAGACAACACCGGGATATGTTTATTGAGAAGCTTTGGGGGTGAACAGCTATTAGCAGTATTTTGGTGTTGCACCACAGTTGTTGTAATATTCACACACAAAAAGGTGTGCAATTATACAATGAGCTGGGGAAATAATGGCGATTCTGCTGCAAGGGTCTCACATCACACTGTTCTCTGCTGTTAAAAAAGCATACACACCAGCAGATGGCTTGGCACAAAGGAAGGTAAAGTTCTTTCCTGAGGTGAGGGAAGGGAGCTTGCCCCACCCCAATGATATTGTTTGAGCTTCAAAAGAGCCTCCATTTGAGACTTCTTAAAGTTTCTTGGTAAATTGAGATGCTGCACAGAGCAATTAGAGACCAGACCTAAGGGTAGAAATGTTTAATCCTTATTTTAGTACCTTGCATTTTACAAGTGCATCCCACTCAGTGAAGTAGATCAGTAAATAAAATTAAAGACAGGGAAATGCAGACATAAAAAATAAATCATTTTCTCATAAGCAGACAGTACACTTGTATTAGAGCCAGATGAGAAGCAAAGAGATTGTAGCCTGAAAGCTGAATGTCTCTTGGAGCAGTTCCCTTTGACCATAGTTAGATCTTAACTTAAGGATCACAGTACACTCTGAGAAGAAAGAAGTTTCTTTTCTTTGTTTGAAATTAACCTGTCTGGTTTGCATCCAGAAGAAGTGTGATATTCAGTTTAATAATTCTCTGGTGTATTTAACAACGAGGGGCTCTTAATTCCTAAAGTCTTTGAAACACATCGGTTTTGGTAGATAGGCTACATGTGCTGTGCAAACCACAACAGAATTATTTAAAGCATGTTATAGAAGGAAAACTTCCTTGAGAGTCTCTGTATATGTAATAGATGGGCATTACTGCCCTGTGAAGTAGATGATGATTCCTCAGGCACTCAGATTCATAAAGTCTTGGTTTTGTTTCTTAATCCTGTGAAGGCACATAGCCCAACAATGATTTTTGAACCCTGCAGTGCATAAGCAGTCCAGCCAAACTTTAATTATTAGTAGGCAGAGACCTCTGCTGGAAAATGTTCAGTACTTCAGGGAAATAGAGATTTCTATTAACAGAACAAAGCTTGAAAAACGCTCCTGGTGAAAAAGGTCAGAGGCCTAGGAAGGGCTACATTAATGACAGCATAGGTAGTCTTTATGTGCCTTTTCTCTCTGGACTTTCTGTGAGAGCTGAATGGCTCTCTTTACAAAAAATAAATGATCTAACTTGGATCTGTACACTAGTCCAACAATGGCAACATTTTCAGACTGCCTCTGGGAAAAAGCAGTATTTTGGCAGACAGCAGTATGTCCATGGCGTTGGCATTAGCCACGCAGAAGATGCACCTCTGGCTAATGCAAAGAACCCCAGGGAGGAGAGAAAGCGCAGCTGGACAAGTCCTTCTGGCAAATACGCCATGGTAGTAGCACTAGCATGTGGTAAATACCTTCAGAGAAAGCCATTAACTGCGTCAACAGATGATTAGCAAAATGTTGAAGCCATGATCCCTGTGCTAGTCTGTCCTGCAGAAGCTTCCTCACTGGTAATTTCTTTTATTAAAAGTTGCAGTGCTTTTGGGCGCAATGGTACAGCTAGCACTATGCTGCCAGTTTCTCATTCCAGGGCAGGTTGTATAAAGCTAAAGCAGGACTTGACCCAATAGGTTTATTTTTCCCTGTAGGCTGCAAAAAAAATAAGCCAGTGGCTCTCAGAAGCACTGGCTTATTATTTCTGAAAAGGAAACTGGGTTTTCTCTGGGACAGCACCAAAAACAGCAAACCACCAAAGCTCCTGGGATTTTACAAATGTCCACCAGGCATAATTTTGAAGAGTCCCGAGTTTGCTTCCTGACAACAAGATTCAAGCTCAAAAATAAAAGAACACTTCTCATGGAAATTGCAGCTCATAAGCTTGTGCTGTTATTTTTTTCCCAAATCCGTAAAAAGTCACAATAAAATGTCTAGAGGCATCTGGATTCTTTGGAGTTGATCAGTCAATCCAGTGGTCTAGCACAGTACAGAGTTACAAACAGTCCAATCAATGCAATTTGGAGTAAATTATGCTTTAAAATGGACCTCATACAAAGTCTATTAGTTAATGGTAAGATTCCTACTGCCTTCAAGATTTTTCATTGTACTCAGAGCATCTCCACCAGCTACGTAATAATGCATCTCTAGTAGACTACATTTCAACATTTCCCTACTCTTTCACAACTACAGCCTTCTCTGCTTTAAACTAAGCAGAGTGTAGCTTCTGGCCATGTGTACCAGGAATGGTAGTAAAGTTTTCAGTGTGAGTGACAGTCTAACAGACTTCTTGGAGGGGCTGGGATATTAACTTTTAAATTAAAGCCTCCCAATGGACTTCCCATTTTTCTTAGAAAAATTTGCCAAAACTTTCTGGGTTTATCCTCAGACCAAAGCCCAGTTCAGAAATCCTAGCTTTGTAGTATTTTGTGGTTCTGTTTGCTAATGTTTCTTTGAGTGAATTGTCATACAAACACATTCCTTCTACTGAATGAAATAGCCAGTACTGAATACTTGTGGGCTAGTTCAGTTCACATGCACCTCTTTATTTGAAAGAATACCCAGAGTCACAGATTTTCTGATTAAAGAAGAAATCAGATCTTCTTGGCCTAAAGCTCTTCAGCCTGCACCTCATCCTGAAGTCCAGCCTCTATGTGTAACTCCTTCGTCAAAATTCCTTCTCAGTGAGATTTCACATTTTGCCCCTTCTTATTTGACCCTGTCTCTTCTCCTTTAACAAACCACTTCTCACACCAATTTTAGATATACCTTTGGAAGTCCTGAGCTGTGTCTTACCCAGCCAGCCAGCCCACTGACGTAGCCATTTCAGTGATGTTTAAGAGGCAGAGGATCCTCTCATACCTCCTTCCTAATGCATTTTTTGACTTTTCTTTGATCTATGCTAACATCATTTTTCTGTGATAAATAAAGCCGGTGGTCTTGAAGTATTTAAAATATACATAATATATTATCTTAAATACAGAGTTGCAATCATACAGACTTGCTTCTCTGACATGCCAGAACAAATCACTCAAATATATTTTACATTTTTTACTACTGATGATAAATAAAATTAACATTGTGATAACACTTGCTATGAGGTTAGGCCTGCATGTTGTTCATTTCATAGAATCATAGAATGGTTTGGGCCAGAAGGGACCTCCAGAGATCATCTAGTCTGACACCCTGCAGTAAGCAGGGACATCCTCAACTAGATTGGGTTACTCAAAGCCTCACCAGCCCCACCTTGAATGTCTCCAGGGATGGGGCCTCAACTGCCTCTCTGGGCAACAAGTTCCAGTGTTCTACCAACCTCAGGGTAAAGAACTTGTTTCTAACACCCAATCTAAATCTACTCTTCTCTAGTTTGAAATCACTGCGCCTCATCCTGTCACTACAGGCCTTTGTAAACAGGCCCTTTCCTGCCTTCTTGTAGGCCCCCTTCAGGTACTGGAAGGTCACTATTAGGTCTCCTCAGAGCCTTCTCTTCTCAAGGCTGAACAACCCCAGCTTCCTCAGCCTGTCCTCGTAGGAGAGGTGTTCCAGACTTCTGATCATTTTTTGTGGCCTTCCACTAGCCCCACTCCATCAGGTCCATGTCCTTCCTGTGCTGAGGGCTCCAGGGCTGGATGCAGTGTTCCAGGTGAGATCTGATCAGTGCAGAGTAGAGTGGTAGAATCACCTCTCTTGATCTGCTGTCCACACTTCTTCTGATGCAGCCCAGGATGCAATTGGTCTTCTGGGCTGCAAGCACACACTGGCTGCTCATGTCCAGCTTCTCGTCTACCAGCACCCCCAAGTCCTTTTCTGCAG
>JANIJG010011765.1:0-11945 GCA_024611175.1 Megaceryle torquata | reverse complement strand
GTGCTGAGGGCCAGGGGTCAGTGGTGCCCTGGCAGTGCTGGGGCAACGCTTGGACTCCAGGAGCTCCAAGGTCTCCTTCAACCAAAACAATTCTATGCAACATCATCAGATGCAGCAGGTTCATTCATCCTCTCCAGGTCTCCTTCTCCTTTCACAGCCCTCAGGTATCACTCTCACAGCCTCTCCAAGAGCATCCCACCATGGTAACCCCACACAGGGCAACACCTCTCCCTATCAAGCCATGTGCCATCGGCACATCCACCTACTCCTGGCATCATCCTGCTTTTTGGGGAGGAACGAGGCCTCCCAGTGGGTTTGGGTGGTGGGACCACATTGGCCGCTGCTGATTGTGCCAGGCAGCGTTGGAAACAAGCAGGGCTTGAACCTGCAAGGCTGAGGAGGCCGTTTCAGCTGCAGGATAAATGGATATCGTGGAGCAAGTGGCAATTAGCATGGGTAAAGAGCCCCTTAGTGACTGTCCCTTACATAACACCTTTGTTCCTGGCCCTTCACTTCATATTCAGTTTGTAAATAAACTTGACTCCCAATTTTTACTGAGACCTCTATTCCCATTTTGTTATTCTTTCTAAACTGGTGAAGAAGGAGCCGATTGTTCAACCACGAGGAGCTGCCCAGCTTTGAGGTGCTGCCCGGCCTGGCATTGCCCGCTCGCCCCGAAACAGGCGCTGGTGGCAGTGAAGGACAGAGCCACCCACGCGGCCACCATGCCAGTGATTTTAATTGCCCCCACTGATGGTGCCCGGAGGCTCATTACGCAGTTGGCAATGAATGGGGGCCTGAAAATTGGGCTTTGTAATTAAAGGTGGTGGGTCTTTTGCTGGGGGGGAGGGTGGCTTGAGCTTTGCCCCCCCCAAGTTTGGCGTCAGGGAGGAGAATCTGGGGGACTCTGGACCAGCCCCAGCGCAAGGACCTGTCTCTAATTCACGCCTTGTCCTCCCCGTTACTGTACAACCCACAGGTCCCAGGAGGTTTTGCCCACACCCGTGGGTGGCCTCTGCTGGGCTGGCCGTCAGAGGGTGCTCCGAGGCACGATGGGATGTGCCACGGTGGATTTGGGCCACCGGGTCCCAGGCTTTGGTCATGCTGCAGGGAACACATCTCCATGGCCTTGAACCTGCACGTTCAAGACCTGCTTTGCTTTCTTCAGGTCCTTTTCCAAGGGCCAGGGGCTGCTTGGGGTGTTCCCAAGATGTTTAGTGCCACAAGCAGCGGTTCTTCCTCCACCGCCAGCATTGTCCGGGTTCTCCCCTTGCCACGACCCAGCATCGGTGCTGGTGACTCTGCCACGGTGAGAAGCCATCGGGTGCTGCTCTTTGTTCAGCACAGGGACAGTCGGGCCCCTGCTCCTCTCGCGAGCCTTCCCTCTCCCATATGGCGCCTGTTATTAGACGCGTGCACCAGCCTCGTCTGACAAGGAGCTTTCCAGGTGTCGCTGGGCTAACGATTCACACTCGGAGGAAGGTGGGAAAGATGATTAGCGGGCATTCTATCAACCAGCACCCAGCATCAGCTGCTCCTGGGAGGGGGGAGGCAGCGGGGGCCGCAGATGTGTAAGGACACGTACGCCAGGAGCTGGGGGAGGCCGGGCTTTGTCCTGCTGCTAATTCCAATGGACTCTCGGGCACCTCTTTGTGTGCCTTAGTTTCCCCAGCTGTAGCGGGGGGTGGTGTTACTGCTCCTCCTTGTACAACCCGTTTGGAGCAGCTGATTGAGCTCCTGCATTAGCAAGAGGTGATTTTGGCAGGTCCCTTGGCAGCTGGGCTGTCGCGGGAGAGGGCACCAGAGCTGTCGGAGTCAGGGCTCTTGGGGGACAAGGTTGGTGGAGCTGGCGGGGAGAAATATGAATTAAATAACACCCCCCTGAAAGGAGGGAGGTGGTGTGGTGCATCTGGAGCGGGTCCTGCAGGCTGTGAGAGGCCCGCAGCGTGGAGAAGAGGTCCCTGGTGCCAGGGTGGCACAGGCAGAGCTGGCTCCACGCAGATGTGCCCCCTGCCCGCCTGCATGGTGTTGGCTTTTCCTGCTGATAATACTTCAAACGAGGGTTCGTTTAGCAGGCAGGTCTCAGCATCCCCGAGCCTGACCTAAGCACACTGAGCACCCGACCTCTGCGAGCTGGTGGAATTTCTTCTCTAGCTCTTTCTGCATCTTGACTCTTGTTGGAGAGAGGAGCCAAGAAGGAAAATGAGAATAAAATGAGATTTTTTTCAGCTGTCTGTTGCTCCCGTGCGAGGAAAGTGGTGCTGCCTTGTGGTACCTCAGGCTGCGATCCGAGAGTGAGCCCTGCAATACTGCAGAGAGCTCCCCACAGGGCTGGGGAAACCGAGGCACGAGCGACTCCCTTGAAACTGAGTTGTGAAGGCGAGGTGCTTGCCCAAGCTCCTCGTGCCTCACCAGGGTGCGATCATCACCCAGCCACCACTGTCTGTCCCGGGACAGGCCCCCGGAGCTGCTGTCAGAGCCGATGCTGCCTCTCCCCGAGCGAGCGGGGCCGGCGGGATTATCTGCTTTAGCTGCACCATCTGTTCGCCAAACTGCCATCATTATGTTCAACTTGGGAAGAAAACGGCCCCTACAGAGAAGCAATTTGTTCGCTGACTAAACCTTTCAGACTCTCGCCGGCCGAACCTACCCTCACCACTGCACGGGCGAGCTCTCTGCTCGCTCCCGGCTCGCTTAAACAATCTGTGGGGAGAGCGGCGGCGTGCAAGCTGGTCGCGTTGGTAAATGGGAGCGGGGAGGGCGCAGGGCTCCCCTAATCCGATTACAAAACATAACAGCCTTTCAGAGGGGCCGGGGGGGCCGGGCGAGGGGAGGAGGAGGAGGAGGGAGGTCCATTTCACACCCGACCCCTACGTCTGGGGGTCTCGCAATGATCTCACTGGAGGGGCTTTTCTTCCCGGCGCAGTGGGTTGCTTTTGAAACGTGCTGCGAGGAGATCAGAAAGGGGAAAGGGGCTGGGAAGGGGGTGAGGTAGGAGGGGGTGGCGTGGGGCTGGGGGTGAGCCCTGCACCCTGAGGGTGATGGCTGGAGCCTGGCACCCCCTTGCTGGGGATTTTGTGTAGCTTCTCCCTCTGCGAGGCGACACCAGGGAGCAGCGTGGGACGTGGGGACGTGGGCACGCGGGACGTGTCGCTCCCCCACTAGCTGAGTGGGGCCGGGGTCTCTGCAGGGAGGTGGGAACCCTCCCCAGGGCCTGCTGGGGCAGCAGGGATGGAGCCATGTGGCCCATTTCCCGTGTTTTGCTGTGGAAATTTGGTAGCAGCAAAGCATTTGGCAAATGTGTTGGTTTCCCCAGGTTTTGTGTAACGAGCAGCCGAAAGTGGAGAAGTTCAAGTGGTGGTTTGACTTCTATCCAAGTGGGAAGTTTGGAATTTCTGCTGGGTAGCAATGCTTCAGGCTCCAGATTTTCTTGAATTTGCTTTGATTCCCGGTAGCACAGATAAAGAGCCCTGTTCAAAAGTGATGTTTTAGGACCAGCCTGCAACCAAATGGTTTTTATCATTTTTGGAGGCATTTTTGATGCAAACATTTTAAAAACTCTTTGTGTTTCCACAGCAGCAGGTATTAAAACAAGACTGTCCTGAATGTGCCCACTTTGGGTAGCAAACCACTGCCCCCAAACCTGGCCCTGGACCCCAACCCCCCTCGTCCTCTCTGTGTGAGATGAGGCTGTGGGGGTGGCATCCTGCTCTGGTTGCAGATGTCCCTGCTCCCTGAAGGGGGTTTGGGTGAGATGAGCTTTCCAAGTCCCTTACCAACCAAATCAGTTGATGATTCTATGAAGGGAGACCCTGGGGGCTTTGCTTTCCTCCCTGGAAAGAAACTTGGCCAGCAAAGCTGGGCAGGTGCTGCGGGAATTCACTGACAAATCCTGAAGGTACAAAAGATGTCCATGTTTTAATTGTCACGTGCAAAAATGTCCATAGAAAGTCTCTGCTGCTTTCTGTGGAGCCTGGTACACCCCTTCCCCAACACAGTCCCCCCTCCTTGCCTTTCTCTCTTTGAAGAGCAGCAGATGGGGAAACTGAGGCATGGAGCAGAGAAGGGAAGCTGAGTCTGGACACCCTGAGGTGACCCTGGAGCGAGCCAAGTCTCTCCCACAGCAAGCACCCATATCACTGCAGCTCCTCTTCACCCTGCAAACACCCCCGGGCACCCAGCTGCTCCCCAGGTCTTTGGGACCAGGCCTTTGGCTCCCACATGGGGACAAGCCTGGGTGGCTCCGGAGCAGGCTGCTGGGAAATTCAGGCTGCCAGAAGCGGCCCGGCACTGGTGATGCTGGCAGAGCCTTGAGCCTGGCGGTGCTGGACCTCACCAGGGGGTCAGAGTCACTAGACCAAGGTGCTGATGCCCGGCTCCTCCCTGTTTGCTCCATGGTCGTGTCCTTCCTCAGCCTCCTGTGACAACACAGAGACATTGGAGAGGGGCAGAAACGGGCCCTGCTCGGGGCAAATCGGGCCTGGATGGTGGGACCTTGGGGGGGGTTTAACAAAGGGGTGTGGAGGGCGGGTTTCTGCAGCCAGAGAAGCTTCCAACCCCTGCTGCTGGCTGAGCCCCGGAGCCCCTGGGTATTTTATTCCTCCCCAGCGAACCCCCAGCTTTACCTGCCAGAGGACGGTGTTTTCCAGGTCCCGCGTGGCCGGGGGTGATCTCAACCTTTTCATTTTCAGGACGGCTCCTGAGGATGCCGAAAACCGGGGGAGGGCGTCTGAGAGCGGGACCAGAGCGGCTCCCGTGGCCGGGCTTCCCCTGACATCTAGCGGCAGCGCTGGGCTGGGCTGCTCGGAGCTCCAGGTCCGGGGCGAGTCCCGACCCCAGCCCCTGGTACAGCCCCGGACGGCGTTTGGGCAGCGCCGAGCATCTCTGGGCTCTACCCGCCCCGGCTGCTCCTGTTTGGTTGGGTTTTTTTCCCCCTAAAATCCACCGATTCCCCTGCTCCTCGCACCCTCCGTCCCGTCCCAGCCTCACCAGAGGTAAAACTCACCGGTGAGGATGCCCCCGAGGGTGGCCAGCAGCAGGGTGACGGGCAGGGCGCAGAGCTGGCAGAGCGCCTGGGCCATGGGCGTCCGGCTGCCCTGGGCCACCAGCGGGAACACCAGTTCCAGCCTGCAAACCAGAGTGGGGATGGTGTTTGGGGGTGCTTGAGGGGGGGAGGTCCAATCGCGGCTCTGGGTGATCTAACAGAGGGTGCATGGAAAGCATCAGGGGGTCTTGGTGGCCCCAGCTTGGCCCGTGGAGTCGCTGGCACCCCCAATGCTATCTCTCCTCACCTGCCACCATAGGCATCTGCGGTGGCCAGCGCAGTCAGCAGGGTCCCCAGCAAGGCACCCAGGACCCCCGGTAGCCCGTGGATGTTGTGAACCCCACACACGTCCTGGATTTTCAGCCTGGAGCTCAGGACAGGCTGAGGAGAGAGTTGAAGAACCGGGGTTCGGAGGGGGGACACCAGCCCAGGGAGGTTTGGCATTTGCTTCCCCCAAAAGCCAGTGGTCCCCTGGCCTGGGACCAGTGTCCTTGGCTGTCCCAAGGTGACTCACCGTGAGGAATCTGAAGCCAAGCAGAGGGATCTGACCAGCCAGAAACCCTGCGATGAGGGCCCCAAATGGGGTAACCAGCATCTCCCCAGCCATGCCCATCGCAGCCACGCCAGCCAAGGTGGCATCTTGGATCTGAACCTGATGGAGCAGGACATGATCAGGGGAATTGGCTCCATGGAGGACATCAGAGTGGGGCTGGGGGGATTTGGGCTTCCTTGGGGATCAAACTGAGTCTCAACAAACCCAAGAAAGACTAATGGCTAACCCCTTTTGCCCCAGGGGTGTTGACACTCGCCATCCCTGTAGGACAGGACGTGGCAGTGCATGAGACTTGGGTTTGCTCCAGCAGAGGACCTACCACCCTCGGGGTGCTCTCCTCATAGAGGACAGGCGAGAGGATGAAGGTGGCCAGCGTGCTTGCCACCAGCGAGAAGTAGGTGTTGAGAACTGCCCAGGGCTCGGCATTGTTACGGGCTGTGGTGGCTGAGGTGAAGCTGGGCCAGAAGATCCATAGGCAGATGGTTCCTGCGGGGAAGGGGAACAAGCAGGTTTTGATGTTGGGGTTGATCCCTCACTGGAGAGAAACTTTTGCTAATGCCAGGAGATGCAGGTGGCCACAGCTTGCAATGTGGGAGGTTCAGGTTGGACGCGAGGAAAAGTTTTTTTTCCTGGAGAGGGTGGTGAAGCCCCAGGACAAGTCCCCGGGGAGGTGGAGGACCTCTGTCCTTGATGGTTTGCAGGACTCTGCTGGCCAAAGCCACAGCCACAGCCACACTGTCCTAATGTTGATGATGGTCCTTCCACCACCACATCTGTTGTGTTGTAGGATTCGAGTTCCGTACCAACCACAGCAAAGACATCTGGCTGGTGCCCTGTGTCCTGCTGCTCTTTCCTCTTGTCCGTATGGGACTGGTGCAAGATCCATGAAACCATCAAGCCAAAATAAGCCCCGAAGGTGTGGACGGTCAAGGACCCGCCGCTGTCGCTTACCTGGTGAGTACAGAAAAACACCGTGCGGGGAGGGGGGTTATGGGATTTGTCTCTACAGACAAGGCAGGTTCTTGGCATGAGGAGCCTAAACCCACGGTCACCCCCTTCCCAGTGCACCCCCACCCCCAACTGGTGACTCACCCCCATGATACTGAGCAGGATGTACTCGTTGAGAGTGAAGAGGGTGACTTCCAGCAGGGTCAGCAGCAGCATCTGGACGGGGTTTACCTTGCCCAGAACAGCTCCGCTGGAGATCAGAACGGCTGCGGTGCAGAAGTCGGCACTGACCATGCTGGGAAGGAGAGGAAAGGTGTGGGGCTGGGGGGTGTGGGGCAACCGTGAGAGCTGGGGACAGTGGGGTTAGGGGGGACAGGAGCTGAGCTTGCAGCCCGGATGCCAAGTCCCACCGCTCCCATGAGCTGAACGGGCAACCTGAGCCTTGTGATGCTGGTGACAAAGGGACACTGGGCTTGAGGCAGATCCCTGTCGGGCCCCCTCCATGTACCTGGTTGTATCATTGGTGGCACTTCCACGGCCCTTACTACTGTGATACTCAAATAACCCAGAAGCTGGGTCCTACTTGTCCTCATAATCCTCCTCCAAAGCCGAGCTGTTGAGTTTTATACAGCAGGAGCCAGTGGGTCAGGGCTGGACCTGGGACCATAGTGGCTGGGTGGCAGCAGCAGTGGCTCCTTCCTGCCTTACCTCTGAGCTCCCACATAAATTTTGCTGTTCAGGAAGAAGTACAAAAAGCCCTGGATCAGTACGGCCCACTGGATGGCAAAAGCCACGATGAGGATGCTGGTGGCCACGCTGCCCGGCCCGTAGCGGCTGAGGAAGGCCACCAGGAGCCCGAAGCCAAGGAGAGCTTGGAGATGGACATCCCGGAACCCTGGTGGAGGAGAGGCAGAGATGTCTGGAGGTGTCAAGGGCAGGAAGCCACACTCTTGCCTGCTGGTCCCCACCCCCGAAGGGGCTCAGACACCCCCTTCTCTCACAGGTTTTGGGGAGCTGAAGGCTTCGGCCGATCAAAATCGGCCTTGCTCCACCTGCATGGCTCTGGAACCGTCGTAGGTGGTTCTTACAAGGAGCGGCTGAGGGAGCTGGGCTTGTCCAGCCTGGAGAGAAGGAGGCTCAGGGGAGCCCTTCTGGCTCTGCCAGCTCCTGCCAGGAGGCTGGAGCCAGGGGGGGTCGGGCTCTGCTCCCAAGGGACAAGTGCCAGGACAGGAGGAACCGGCCTCCAGCTGCACCAGGGAAGGTTTAGCTTGGTTTGAAATAGCAGCCACCCCTTGGGACCTCTCTGCTGCTCCTGAAAAGAGCCCATCCTGCTTCATGGGACAAAAGGACCAGAAGGGTAAACAGAAGAACGAGAGCAACCTGGTACCGCTTGGTGGCAAACCAGAGCTGAGGGGACCTGACTCCCGCTTGGGCTAAATGCCCTTTGCACCCTCCGGCTGTGCCGAGAGCTGGGTCCCGTCCTTCCCGTGAGTCCCTGCCCGTGCTGGGTGGGGTTCCGTGGGCAGGAGAAACCGGGAGAACCTGCCCTGCCCCTGCCAGGTGGCTCAGCTGGGCTGGGCTCCTCTCCCCTCCCTCGGCCAGGGCGCTCCGGGGGGGCTCTTTGCCAACACCCCCTTCATGCTCCAACTCCTGAATGACGCATCCTAGACCCAGACGTCCCTGCTTTGGGCCTGGCTTTGTACAAGCACATGGGAAATCCCTGCAGCACGTCTGCTTCCCACCCACCGGCCCTTCCCAGTGGGGTGCACCGTACCCCTCCCACCCGCCAACCCCACGGCCTGATCTTCCCCCTCCTCTGATGCGCTCTGGAGCGGGAGCTGAGGCTGCACAGTGTGACAGGTCTGCAGCCTGGACCAAGCATGGTGACTCCCACTGGGGACCAGGTAGAGCCACTCTCTGCACCCACCCGGTGTGGGGGTACTCACGAGGGTGCCGAAAACCCGAGTCCTGGTTCCTCCAGCTGCAGTTTGGCTGCTGGGAGCAGAGCCCAGCACTGCTCTCGGGGCTGTACCGGACAAAGACGGCGAAGAGGATGATGGTGAGGATTTGGAGGAGGAAGCAGAGCCCGGAGAGCTGGAGCCTCGTGATGACAGTGTGCTCGGGCATGCTGTGGGGCGGCCGGAACAATCCAACCACCGGAAACTGGGGGAACTGGGGAGACACAAGGAGAGATACGCTGGGGCTGCAAACTCCGCCTGCCGGGGCGGCTGCCAGGTCCTGCCCTCGCCTCGGTGCTTCCCAGGGGCGGAAGAACCGGCCTGGAGCAGGACGGTGCTACCAACACAGAAAGCCCAAGCGGCTGCCCCCGCACACCTCCGCACACCGATTTACCCCAGCACCCCACTGGGCACGGGGCTTTGGGTGCCAGTACCCATCTCGGATGGGTGTGAGAGGTTTGAGGTGGGATTTGGGGGGTGGGGGGAGACATGTCCAGGGCACGCCCGAGGTTTCAGCCTTTCTGGAGGTTTGGCACCGGAGAAACGTGGGTTGGGGGCATCAGGTCAGATGGAGGAGGTGGAGGGTGGTGCAGCGAGCACAGCGAGACCCCGCTGCAGGGGGAGTGGGCTGTGGCAAGCTCAGCAAAACCAGGTTTAATGTCCCTGGTGAGCAGGAAGAATGATGGTTGGAGGAAGAGGTGGTGAAGAAGCTGCCTGTGGGGCTGCCTGGGGAGGAGGAGAAGCTGAGCCTTGCAAAACAAGGGCGAGGAGCAGAGTTGGAAGCTGCTGTTAACAACTTGTGCCCGAAGAGGTGGGGGGAGCTGGGACACGACGGTTTCCTTCAGTTATCTTCGGCCTCTTTTGCTTTTGCAGAGGTGTTTGTGATGCATCGAGAGTGGCTACAAATCCCAGAAAGGGAGAGGAAGAAAAAAGGAGCCGAGCAGTGAATCACGGTGGCGGGTGTTTGGGAAGTGACTCGGGTGACTCCTTTCCACAGCACCCAGCCAGACCATGATCTCAGATAAGCAGTGTCGGGTCCCGTGGGGTCACAGCCTGATGCTGACAGGCTGGGGAAGGAGAATGAGTCAGTTCTGGAGGTTCTGGAGCGTGTCCTGCTTTGGGTTGTGGTTTTGCAAGAGCTGAGGGTGTGGCCGTTGCCTTCACTTGGGAAAAATGCACAAAATGATTCCGCTCGTTGGTGGTACCAAGGAGCTGGGAAACAGCATCCTCTGGCCAAGGAGCCCTGACCCAGGACCGGCTGCCGCTGGACTGGGTGGCTCAGGACCCCCTTCTGCAGCTGTGGGCGTGGGAAGTGTGATGGGGAGAGACCACCACTGCCCCCTGGACAGCCCTGGACCCACAAAACGACCTTGGGGAGCGTGCAGCGCTGCTGTGGTTTAGCCTTTCTCTGCCTGGAGCAAGCAAAGCTCTCGCCACCTTTTGCTCCTCAAAATGAGCCAAAGCATCGGCCGGTCTGAACTGGGATAGCCTCGGAGGCTTCCAGTCCAGCCTGCTGGCATCCAAAGGCAGGTTACTGTGTTAACCCCTCTGTAGAAGCAGCCAGATTGGAAGAGGGGCTGGGGGACGGGGGATTGGTCTGGGGGAGAGGGTCTGGGGGCCCAGTACACGCCCTGGTGCCTCTGCCCCCCCGGGGAGGTTTGTTTTCCATGCCGTGCGTGCCACAGCAAAGCTGGGATCGCTCTGTCCTCTGGTGCTGGGGCCAGGAGTTGCTTGTCTTGTGTTTCCTTTGAGAAGAGCTCCCTCCACCCTTGGAGATGCACCCCAGGGCAGGGGGGAGAAGATAAGGGAGCCCAGAACACAGCCTCATTGTGTGGCCCTGTTTTGCTCCCGGCAACATGCCGGGCTCCGAGCTGACGATGGGGAGGTCTCTCTGATGGTTTTTGCAGGGTGGGGTGGGATGTAAGAATGGTGAGACCCCCTCTGTTCTTTGCACAACCCCGGGGAGCTCCAAAAGATGGGCTCAGCATCCCCCCACTGCAGACCCGGTGGGGTGGGGAAAAAATGAACCATTGCTTTGACGCCTGTGGGAGCTGCAAACACCGTCCGGCACCGGAGGCCGATGCCGAGGGGAGGCTTTGCCAGCCCAAGGGGCTGCCGGAGGTCTGTGCGGTGCCGGCGTTTTCCCCGAACGCCCCGACCAGCAAATAAAGGGCTGTTTGTTAGCCGGGCGCGCTGTGTTTTGCCGAGCAGAACAATAAAGAGAAAGATGCTCACAATGGGAAATTGTGCTTCCTCCTCCCCATGCGTTCCTCGGGGAGGTGTTGGAGGGGGATAAAAAAAAAAAAAAAGAAGAAAAAGAAAAGAAGAAAGAGACGGGAAGAGACGGCGACGGGGCCGGGAGCGAGGGCACGGCCGGTGCTCGCCGCTCCCGCGTGCCATGGGAGCCGGTGCCAAGTCAGAGAGGGGCCACGGGGCAACTGGGATGCTGCCCGCCCCGGGACGGTGACAGGGCGGGGGCTGGCTGGGAGCACCCCCTCGCTGCTTCCCCTGTCCCTGTGTCCCCTCTTCCCGGCAGCACCACGACGCAGGTTTGACCTTTCCGGAGCTTTCGGCCCCGTGATGGGGCGGCTGTGACGGAGACGGGACGCAGCGGGTGACGGAGACGGGACGCAGAGGGCACCGGGGCCGGACGTGCCTTGGAGGCGTTGGATGGGAGCTCCTCAAAGGACGTGGCTGGGGACGGTGAGAGGTGTGGGGTGACAGGGAGGGGGGTTGGCACATTCTGCTGGCTCGGTGAGGGGACGTCCCCCTTGCACAGGTGGACCAGGGACAGCCACTGGTCTCACAGCATCCCTGGCAGGTAGCCCTGAGGATGCCCCTCACCATGTCCTCTGGTCCCCACCAAAGCCAGGACATGTCCCACTGCACCTCCTTGTCCCCCTCTGCTTTGCCCCCCAGGGACCGTCCTGCCCCCAGCTCTAAGGATGCTCCAGCTTCTCCTACTCAGCTCCCTCTGGCTCTTGGCAGCATCCCCAGCGTTGAGCATCTTCCTGCGGCCGACGGGAAGCCCAGGTAGGGAGCAGAGCCTGGGGGGTGGACTTGCTACTGGAGGAAGGAGGGAGGTGATGCTCAGGGGGGGTGGTCCAGCCAGCGCAGGGACTGAGCTGTGCACCCTGGGGGTTGCAGGAGAGAGGAAAAGGTGCCAAGATGGGCGATGAAAACCAGTCTGGAGATGCCTCTGAGGGTCAAGGGGTATCAGGGGAGGCATTGAAGGGATGGTGGGGCCACAGCGATGCCCCGCGGTGTGGTGACACTGAGAAAACCCGCATGTGCCGCAGCCCCCCCGCACCTGCAGTACCTGCTGGAGCCCCTCCACGCCACGGTGCACACGCAACGGGGAGCCACGGCCACCCTGCCCTGCGTCCTGCGCGCCCTGCCCCGCAACTACCGGGTGAAGTGGAGCAAGGTGGAGCCGGCCAAC
>JANIJG010011763.1:0-55099 GCA_024611175.1 Megaceryle torquata | reverse complement strand
TCCCTGCCCCACCAGAGAAGACTTCATCCCCTGGACCCCCTGCCCTAACCTGCACCTGGGGAGAGGGATGAAGAAACCCAACGCTGGCAAAAAAGGAGCTGCTGCTTTTTCACGTGATGAAATTCCACAGCAAATCAAAGGCAAAGCAAAACATTAGCGTGTGTCAGAGGAGCGTGAGCTTTGAGGACACCCCTGAGCAGCCAGAGGAGTGCAGCAGAACCCACCCGCATCACAGTGTCTTGGGGGTTCCAGGGGGAGGGGGGCGTGCTGGGGTTGCTCCGGTTTATCTCCCCCTGTGGCATAAGCACAGCCTTGAGTGGGCTGGAGCAAAGGCAGGGATGGGCCAAGCCAAGGCTGTGGCCGTGAAAGCATCTCAGCTGTCCCCCATATCACAGCTCTGGGCTGTAAGGAGCCAAAAGCACTTGCCAGGCTGTCAGGGATGTCCCCCAAACTGGGACCAGCTGGGTGTCGCCCTCTTCATTCCTGAGACTGGAGTGGCCGTAGGGTCAAGTAGATGGGTTTGTCGGGGATCAGGATGAGATCAAATTTGGTCCCCACTTCCACTGCTCTCATGGTTTCGATCTTGAAGTTCTCCAAGATCTGGGATGGAGGAGAAAAGAGCAAATGGAAAATGCTTGGAGGTACCAACCCCTGCATGCCACCTCCCCAGTCCCTTCCAGCACTAAGTACCCGGTGTCCCCAGCAGCGGGACACTCACCTGCATGAGGAAGAGCTGCATCTCCAGCTCAGCAATCCGGCGCCCTAAGCATTGACGGGGTCCAAAACCAAAACCCAACCCCTTGAAGTGTTTGGGGCCGGATGCCAACCAGCGCTGGGGGCTGAACTGCTCTGGCTTAGGGAAGACCTCGGGATCCCGGCCCATGGCATAGAGACCGACCTGCACCAGCGTCTGCGGGAAAGGATCAACCCTGTGGGTCGGGGTTCCCCACGTGGGCTTTGCTGGTGGAGTACAGGGAGGGGATGCAGGGGTGGGATCCAGACCCATGTCTGCTCCCCACCATGTCACCCACCTGTGGTCCAGGTCTCACCTCCACCCAGAACCCCATGTGAAGTGGTGGCTGTGCTCACCTTGGGGGGGATGCGGTAGTCCTGGAGGATGACCTCTTGTGTGGTGTATCTCTGCAGGGTCACTGCCACAGGGTGCAGCCTGGAGGGGACAGGTCCCACAGCTGATTGTGGGGACAGCCTGGCCCACCCACATCTCATCCCAAGGCACAACATCCCAACGGGTGCCAGCAGCCTGGGGAGGGAAGGGGCTGGTCCTCCTCACCTGAGGGTCTCCTTGATGGCAGCTTTGAGCAGACGGATGGTTTTCAGCATCTTCACCCTGTCCCCAGCTGCCTCCCGCTTGGCAGCCAGGACCTCTGCCCGCAGCTGCTCCTGGATCCCCGGGGACCGTGCCAGCTCGAACATGGCCCACTGCAGCGTCATAGAAGTCTGGAGTAGGGCAGGGGAGCAAAGCTCAACACCAGCCAGGACATTCTCCCCACCCAACCACCTTCCCTGCTCCTTACTGTGTCCACCCCGCCCGCCATCATCTCAGTGATGCTGGCCCTGATGTCATCCAAGGGCAGCTTGTCCTGCATGATGAGGTTACAGAGGATGCCCATGTACTCCTTGGTGCTCTTGCGTTGCAGCCGGAGGTCCCGGTAGACATTTTGTATGCATTTGTCCGCTGAAGAGACGTGGAGACATGATGTGGCCTTCCTCCCCCAGTTCCATGATGGAGGAGGAGGAAGGCACCAGATGTGGCATCTTGGCACATCACTGCCCCATGCCAGTGGCTTTTCCATGGAAGCTGCCCCTGTGGCAGCTTAGGACTATGGTCCCCAGCAGTGGCTGGGTGGGCACAAAGGGTGGGGGATGAGGGTGCCCTTGCGGGGGAACACCGTACAGGAGGGTTGTCCCAGGCACCAAAAGCTCTCTGATATCTCAAGCCTCTCTGGGAAACCTGTTCTCCTCAACATGATGCCCATCATCTGCCTTTCATCACTGCTGGATGCTTCCCCACTGCTCCATCCCACAGGCTCCAGCCTTCATGGCCTTGGTGGCCCTGTGCCAGCTGGGTGGACCCAGAAGAAGGTCTCCATGCTGGTAAAATGAGCCTTCACTATGGAGCCAAGTCCTCAAAAGGGCCTTGGGTGACACGGGGAGGTGTGGGCAGGAGGAGCACTCACCCTGGGAGAAGATGACATCCCAGGCCCAGACGTGGTCCCGCCATGTCTTGGCATTGAGGTGGCGGAGGACGGTGGGTGGTAGGTAAAGCATGGGCGAGGTAGTGTGGAACATCAGGGTCACAGCGTCGATGAAGCGCTGCGCCTCGGGGTCCACGAAGTCCTGCAACAGCCCCAGCCGCTCCCCATACAGCACATGGCACACAGCTGCAAACACAGCACCCATGAGGGGACCTGGCCAGCGGGGACCTTGTCCTTGCCCCCATCCCCTCCACCCTCCCATGGCCAACTCCAGCCTTTCCATGGCTAGGGGGACCTGTCCTGGCCTCCTGTTCACTCTGAGAATTATGGGGCCATGAAGGCATCCCTTGTTGGGTAGAGTTGGCAACAAGTTAATGACTGGGGAATGATAAAACTCTTTTATCAACAGTGTTGAGCTGTTCTCTACTTGTCTGGAGAGAGGACATTCCTCTAGACACTCCAGCTTTGGAGGAGAAGCTTGTTTGCCCAGCTCCGAGGACGAAACTGGGGAAACAGCATTTTGCCCAGATGGGACACCCTGCAAAGGGGTGTTTCGGGGTAGAGGGGGACATGACTTGCCCCCAACACTCACACTCCAGGGCGAAACGGAAGAGCTCATGAGTGAAGTCAGCTGTCCAGTGCTCCCGGCCGCTCTTCCCCACCTGGGCCCGTGCCCGCAGCACAAAGTCCTCACCCACCTCGCTCAGCAGAGGCACAAAACTCTCCACCACCTGTGGTGATAGCACCTCCTTGTTCAGCATGAGGCGGTCCGAGCGCCAGGCCTCCCCTGTCCTGCAAGGCACCAAAGGGAGGGGGGTCAGAGGCGTCCTCCCCCATCCACCCCCTCCCTGAAGGATGCCACCCCCCCAAAGCACAGAGCCAGCCAATGTCCCTGTCACCCTCCTGATGCTCCAGCTTCCCACCGCCTCATGTGCCAGGCGATAGGACCTGGAAGCCCCATTGCAAGGGCTGTCCCCCCAGACCCCCTGACTCACTTGAGGAGCACGCCGTAGGGCTTGTTGCGATAGTCACGATAAGCCACCCATGGGGGCACACTGAAGCGCTCTGGCAGCATCCCCTCTGCCTGGAAGAGGGTGGCAGCATCCTGGGGGCTAATGATGTTCACGCTCTCGTAGACACCCAACTTCTCCCTGCCAGCAGGATAAGGGGGGTCACACACCCCCTAACCCCCACCCACTGCCCCTCACCTCCCCATATCAAGCACCTTCCCCCAGCACCCCCTAAAATCCTGCCTGCAGGTCCCATCCCAGGGGATGCAGCAGCTCAGCACCAGGATCAGGCCACCAGGCACAGCAGGGGGGTGGACCTGAACCCCACCTTCTCCTCTCTGCCTGGAGGTGTCAGCTCCAGATCTTCAGACATCATGAGGGGCAGGGCCCTTCTCCAGCCCTGACACCCCCTCTTCCCAACATCCCACATCCACAAGGCATACATAGGTCTCTTCTCTCCCCCCGCCTCACCGTAGCATCAAGCCTGGCCAGTGCTGCTCCCACAGCAAAAGCTCCTATTTACCCCCCTTCTCACCAGAGCAGGACTGGGAATAGCAGCATCTCAGGCTGGAAAGGCTGCCAGAGCTGGGGAGCAGCTGAAGGGATGCTGGCACCCGACACTGCCTCACCTGTAAATGGGCCCAAACTGCTGAAACTTGCGAGCCATGATGTGATGGACATTGTGGAAGCCTCCCTCCTGCCAGAAGCGGTAGAGGTTGAGCCAGCCAGCTCGCCAGTCACCGGGCAACTGGTTGAAGGGTCGAGGAGTTGGTGAGACAGGGGTAGCAGCCCCCCCGGCCCAGCGGCATCCCATAGTTCGGGCAGGGAGACATCCCAGCAAGGTGCCTGGCTTGGGTGCAGCCCGGGCGAGCATGGGAGCGGGTGACGGGAGAGGGAGGCAAGGGTGGCCTCGCTCTTATCCCCTGGCTGGCCTCGCTCAAGGCGAGATGCTCCTGCCCGCCTCCCGATGAGTCATGGCCACCCCAGGGCCCGGGACAGGAGCCAAGACAGAATTGGGATATGGGGCAACACAAAGCTTGGTAGAGCATGGTTCCCCCCGGCTTTGCTATAGAGGGGTTTGGCAGGTGATGCTCAGGTCTTGAGTGGTGAGGGGTGACCAAGGGTGGTGCTGGCAGGTGGCTCGTGCCACCCCCTGATAAAATTGCTGAAAATTAAATCCCAGCTGCCGAGGGGAGAAATTATTTGTCTGCAAAAGAAATGACAAAACCAGGTAAAATGGAGCAGGTTAGACTTAATAAAGCTCAGACATGGTGGGTCACCGCAGGAAGGGACAGCCTTGGGCACTGTCTGGCCATCGATTCGGGTGTCTCACCAGGGCAGGGAGTGCTGGAAATCACAGGACCCCTCCCCTTTCCCAGGTTCTCCTGCCCTACAGCACCAGCAGGAATCCCAAACACCCTTTCATGCCAGGAGGGAGAGGCTTTTTTTTGTGGTGACAGTGGCCCCCATGGAGCTGAGGACAAAGGTCCCCACCCCTGAGCATGGTGGCAGCCACCTGCCCTTGTCCCCAGGCCCAGTAACACCCAGTCCCTGACAAGTTAACAATGGGGTGTTAGAAAGTTAATGGGGAGGGGAGTCACTGGAGGGGGGTCCCTTGACTTTTCTTGGGGTGACCTGGGGGGAACACTCCACGGCTTTGAAGGCCTGGAGGAGGAGGAGCTCAGGGAGGGGTCTACGGGGCTTATTGTGGTTTTAATCCTTTCTTAGGTTTTTCTTTTGCCCGGGAACTGGGAGGAGGAACGAGGCAGCCGACGATGCTGAGCCGGGCTCGGCGGCAGCTGCCGGAACGGCGGCGGGCACCGGGGGGCGCGCCTGGCCCGTCTGTGCTGCCACCGGCCCGGGGACCGCCACCCGCCGGTTTCCTCCCTCCCGGCACCGGCGGCCTGGTCCCTGCCAGCTACAGGCTTTGTGTCCCCTCCTGCCCCATGGTCCCTGTCCCCTCACAGGGCACAGGGTCTGTCCCCTCTTATCCCAGCCACCCATTGCTTGTCCCAACTGCCACCCTTTGCATGAAGACCCTTGACCTGGGTCAGCACCCATCAGCTCGGGTGGGCACTACAGAGCCCCACACCCCAGGGACAAGGTGCCACTGTGCCACCCTCCCCGTCCTTCACCCCTGCACTGTCACTATCCCAGGTGAGACCCTCTGCCTTCTCTCCAGCTGCAGGAACAGGGTCCATCTGGAGCCGTTTGGCCATCCTGGCACTTGTGGAATCACAGGCGTGGGCCCAAGGGACACTGAGGGACATACGGCCACGTGGTTGAAAGCTGGACTGGGTGGCCCTGTTGGCCACCAGATACAACCCCAAGAGGGGACAGCTATCCATTGCACTGTGTCACCTCTGCACCCCCTCTTTCCATCACCTTCCCCAAGCATGAGGAACCAGCTCATGTGCTCCATCACCCCATGCCTGTCCTATGCATCTCTAAGTGGTCTTACATACAGCTTCTGTGGGGGCCCTGCCCTCCTCCCTCTGTGCCCTCCACTCTGGGAGGCCTCCAAATTTTCAGACCACTTCCCCAACAGCATTGTCACCTCTGTTGCATGAAGGAAACGTGGTGGTTTGTCCCCCCTCTGACAGCCCCCAAACACCCCACTCGCAGCGGAAGCCGATGGGTGCAGGAACCCATGTGGTTGTGGGGCTCAGATGGAAAGTGTGGAGGGGGGGAACAGGAAACAGGTCAGGTGGGTGCTCAGAAACCCACAGCTTCACTTCTTCGCCAAACAGCAGAAATTGCAGGGGCTCTGACAGCCTTTTGCTGATGGCTTCACCTGTGACAAGCAAAGCGGGTGGCACATGGGTGGGAGGAGGCGTTTCCATCGCCTCCCCCGCAGCAGCTCGCCCATGAAGCCTACAGACTCCCTACTATTTTTAGATGAGCCGAAACAGGGAGTCTCTGCCCTCTCCAGTGTCATTCTCCCCATGCCACCCACACCTGGGGACAAGAAGGGGTATCCTCCTCCAGAGAGATGACATCTGTGCGTGTCATGCTCTTGCTTTCCATCAGCAGGGCTCTCCTGGCGTGTGTCACCACTCGAGCAAGCAGAGTGACTAACCTTCACACCTTCCTCCTGGTAATCACACCTCTGAGAGGCTGCTGAGAAACCCCCAGCTTTCTGCTCTGCAGCACAAAACCTCACCGAGCCCCCCAGCCCCAGTGACAGCCCAACCAACCTCCCCAGAAAATCCTCCTCCTTGACCTCGTCCCTTGGGCTGAGACCTGTTGGAGCAGAGCCAGAGGAGGCCACAGCAATGCTGGGAGGGCTGGAACCCCTCTGCTGGGAGGCCAGGCTGAGAGAGTTGGGGTTGTTCAGCCTGGAGAAGTGAAGGCTCTGGGGAGACCTTCTTGTGGCCTTTCAGCCCTTCAAAGTGCCTGTCAGAAAGATGGGGACAGACTTTTGAGCAGGGCCTGTTGGGACAGGACAAGGGGAGGTGGTTTGAAACTCAAAGAGGGAGATTTAGACAAGGGAGAAGGAAGAATATTTTGATGCTGAGGGTTGTGAGACCCTGGCCCAGGCTGCCCAGAGAGGTGGCCGATGCCCTATCCCTGGAACCATTCCAGGTGAGGTTGGCCAGGGCTCTGAGCAACCTGCTCTGGTTGTAGATGTCCCTGGTCCATGGAGGAGGGTTGGACTCGATGGACTTGATGAGCTTGAAAGGCCCTTCTATCCCATGATTCTACAAATGCCAAGAATGCAATGATGCAGCAGAGAGGTTTTGGTGGAGCAGCTTGTTCTATCTACATCCCTGCCCCCCGCAGCTGATGGGAACTGTCTGGGATGGGCCTCAGGGTGATACTGGAAACAGAATAAAGGGACTGCACCAAATCACCAGGATAGAGAGTCAAGCAGAGCAGGCATGAAATGGGTGTCTGGAAAAAGGGCATGGAGCTGACTGTGTTGCTTTCTTCTGTTCAAAATACAGCCTGCACCCTTACATGGCCCCACGTTGCTTGGCTCCCCGCTGCTCGCACCTGTCCCTTGGGAAGGACGGTGGTTTTCCTGTATTTTCCGTCAGGCTCTTTGCTTCTCTGCAGTGATTACATAATGGGGTCTTCCCTGCTCTCCTCGTGAGCAAATCCATTCATTGCAAGCTTTCGGCTCCTGCCCACGAGCAGGTGGTGGGGAACATTTCAGTAGTAAAACTCTTGCCCAGAAACCCCCTGTGATTCAGTCTGAGGTTGGAGGCGAAGCAGGGAAACTCATTTTCATAATAGTATATTGAAAAAGAGAAAACTTTGGGCTGCCAACAGACCACAGCCATGACCAAGTGCTTCTTGCTGGAGGGTTTCCCCCAGAAACAGAAGGAAGGAGATGACACAGTACATGTTGGGGAGCATCCCCGAGGCACTCATGGCTGAGCACAGGATGCTCAAGGAGCTGCCAGGGATGCCCAGAGCAGTTCATTGAGATAATGGACCCATCCAGGACAAACTTTAATCTGAAGCAGGAGCAATTCAAGCTCATCTTCAGTGTCATGCTCCATTAAACAGACTCTCCTCTTACTAATTTATTGTGTGCAGCCATGGATGTAAAAACTGACAGGCTGCTGCCTGGTTTTCAGGGTCTCCATCGAGCTGGGAGGGGGTACCTCACCCTGATGGGATGTGTTCTTTGGCTGAAGTCACCTCTTGGGGATCTCAGGGTGGAAATTCATGGCTTGAGGGAGGAAAAGCTTTTGCGTGTGCAACTGAAGGGAGAAGAAGGAGCGTGGGAGGAAGACATGCTGGCATATCCTGTGTTTAACTTCCTCCAGCATCTCCTGGGTCATCTCATTTCTAGTAAAAGGCTGGATTTCCCACTTGCATCGCTCACCGCCATTGGCCCCAACGTGCCTCAGTGATGTAGCACCACCCACGTCATGTCTCCCAGTGTGGACCGTGGGCAAGAGGATCCCAGAGTCATGCAGGGACAAACAGATGTAAGGCCAAGGCTGGTTAAATCTTGAGATTCTCAGGGACACAACACCCTTGGGAAGCTGTCTGGGGGGAAACAGCATATGAAAGTGCTACTAGGCCAGCTCCAGCTTGAAAAAGTCAGGACAGGCTGAGCCCAGAATAAGATGTATGACAAGAAAAACACCCAGAGAGGGCTCAGGTTGGCCTTCTCCAGGGGAGAGGAAGGATGGAAGATGGTGCTGGGATCTCCACCCCTGAGATCCCAATGCTAGGCTCCTTCCGGGGTTGCTCTGTACACCCACCCTGCCAGGAAAAGCTGCCCAGGGGGGTGCTATGGCTGGAAACAGCATCTTGGATGAGTCTACAGCCAGTGGAAGCCCTCTGTGGGCACCTACTGTGTGATTTCTCACCATCTCTTCCATCTGATTCAGATGGCTACAGGATTTCCTGGGTCTATTGTCCTGCCCAGCAAACACTCCTCCCAGAGCTGACTCCAAGGCCATGGTTGAGGCTGACAGCAGAAATAGCCACCAGAAACAGGGCTGGGAAAAAAAGTCAAACACTCCAAAGGCTTTTGTTTTCCTCCTGTGCCAGAGGAAGCCAGAAGAAGCTGCTGCTGTACCTGACCTTCCTGTGCATGCTCATTCCCATCGAAACAAGGCTCCCAAAATAACTCCCTCGAACAATGTGGCCATAGTGTCAGCTTTCTCCTCCCTATCCACAGCAGCCCTGAAGCCCACGAGAAACCCTGGCCCATGGGTTTCAGTTCATTGTATTTATAGGAAACAGCCGTCAGCTGGGGAAACGTGGCCCAGAATAAAACACAGCCCAAAATGTTCAAGCTTTGTTACTTTTCTCAGGGAACTTAGCAAAAAGCTCCATCTTTTGTCCCAGTTTGTCTCCAGAGAGCAGGGATGTGGTCCCCCTTGCAAAGGCTGGGGACGGAGATGCTGCTGCAGCCCCTTGGTGGGTTCATGAGGTCAGTATTTCTCTCTGGTACTCGGTCCCCTGCTCTCAGCCTGCTTCTTGTGCAAGAAAACAGAGCTGGGGCAGCCAAAATGGTGTTAACTGCAACCCTGCACCCCACAGAGCCCAGCCCAACGCTTCTGACCCCCTGCCAGGGGGGTTCAGCATCGGCTCAAGGCACTGAGAAACACTTTGGTGTTTCTGGGGTTCTAGGGAGGGTTTTTATAGCTGTGGTAAACCAACGTGTGGCAGCGACAGAGCTGGAAATACAACATCTTGGTGTCCGTGTACAACAGACGAGCAATAAGGCCTGGGTGCCAGGTTTCTCCCCCTCCCCATCCTGTGGGAGCTTCCCCCCTCCTCCCACCGAGGAGAACGGACTGCCAGAAATCACGTCTTGTTTTAGCTCCGCCGAAACCTGCCTGCCTCCTGGGCTTGCTGCTGCTTCTTTACGTCAAGATGCCACTATTGCATATGCTGCCGGCACCAGTGGGAAGTTTTCTGCCAACCCCAGTGCAAAGAAAGAAATGTGTCAGGGGAGACTTTCACTTTCAGATGCCAACAGTCCCCCTTCCCCCAGCAGATCAGGGACTTGCAAAACTCTCCAGCAAATCCTGGGTTGTGGGTCCTAGGGGACAAGGGTGCCGTCACTGCTGTCCCCATGTCCTGGGCTCATCCCCATCACCTCCGAGCTCATTGGTGCATCACTGCAAACTGGGGCTGGAGCTCAGGGGGGCTACCACTTAACCACTAATGCATCAGTATTTTCCAATGCTACCTGCAGGAACATGCCCAGAAATAGCTGGGCACGTTTAGGTGAAGCTACAACCCTTTGAAAGCCTTGCAAAAAGAGGCCGATAGGTCTGCCAGGCTCTGCAACCTGCTCTGCCTTTGTGACGAGGTGCTTTGATGGAGGGTTTGAAAGAGAGAAGGAGGAATTGTTCTCTCCTCCCTTTGCTGGCACCTTTTAATAGCTTGGATTCCTATTCCCTGCTTCTCTCCATTCCAAGCCCAGCCTATTTTCCCCACTCATGCTGTCAACCATCAGCTCACTTTTCCCCAAAACCAGGAGGGGAAAAAAAAAAAAAAAAAAAAAAAAGGAGAGAGAGAGAGAGAGAGAGAGATAGAGAGAGAGAGAGAGAGAGTTGTAGGTTCAGTCCCATTCCATTTCACAGGCTGTCAGCTGGGCACTGGCTCCCAAGAGCCCTTCCTGACCTCAGTGCCCAGGACGCACATCCCTCAACTCCCAAGGAGTAACTCAACACTCACCAGCCTCTTTTCTTTATTTCAACAATCACATTCTCACTTTGGTCACAGCTCTGAAAGGTTAGTTTGTTGTTGTTTGTTTGTTTGTTTTTTGGTAGCTGTTGTGGTGTTTTGTTTTTCCTCTAATCTGAACTCACTCTCTAGAATATTATAAAATTATACAAGTACAGTAATCACTAGTTGATAATAAATAGGTATTTGTTAGTTCACAAAGTTAAAGTGCTTTGAGAAGGGATTTAAGAAGCTCTATCCTAGATTCAGGGGGAGTATCTCAGAAATGTAGTGCAGTAGGAAGCTCTGGCCCCTTGCCCATAGTCTGTGGTGGTCACAAGAAGCCTCCCCCAGCCAAAAAAATAAAAAGACTCCTTGGGCCCTCCTGAGTGTCTCTGAGCAGGCACGAAGCAGGAGCTGGGCTGCTGTGACAGGTTATTGGAAGCATGAGATTTGCCACCCACTCCATTACACAGCCCAAGGCTGGAGCGTTTTGTCCAGTGGGAGGCCTGGGAAAGGTTTGGACAAGGTGTGGGACAGCCCCTCACCCATAGGCATAGGAAGAACATCCCATTTTTCACAGTTTAGTCTTGCTTGGAGACCTCCAAAACCCAAGGGAAGCTCCTCCCCCTTCCCCTCGCTGTGAGGGAGAGGGACAGTTCTGATCTGAGCGGTGGGGACAGTCACGTCCCCACCCACCCACTGAGCCCATCCACGTCGCCCTGAGATCAGCCTCCTGCCACCGCTTTCCCTGAGGAAGCCCAGTCCTGGGAGCTGGAGCTGCAGATAAACGCCCTTAGCTGCCTGCAGAGGATTTGTGCGTTTAGAACTTCTTCCCAGGGCCTCCCGGGTTTGGTTTGGGCTCCGACTCCACCTTTCCTTCATGTCCCCTTCGGTCTGTCCTGCCCCACACCCCAAATCTAGTCAACTTCTGAGGCTTTTCCATGCAAAATGCTAAACTGGTGCCTGCCCTCACAGGTTTCCAGTGCTACTTCCGAATCTCCCTCTCAGCTCCCTCTCCTAGCTGCAACAAAAAACCCCACAAACAACCCCAGTAAACCAAACCCTAAACCCCTTCCAGAGCCCGAATCTCCACCCCAGAAGGGGACCCACATGCGACACTGGGAGTGTTCCCAGATGCTTGCCATCCCAAACAGACATTAGCCACTGAACAAACTCGGGAGGCATCAGTCCACACTTGGAGAGAAGCACAGATCCACCAGTTCCAAAGGCTGAGGACTGGCTCCTCCTCTTCATCACATGCACGTTCCCAACGAGAGGAGCCACGGTGCCCTGAGGATCAGTGCATGCACATCATAGAAGTCCCCTGAACGTCCGCACCCAGCGTAGGCTCAGGATGGAAACCAGTACAGAGTCACCACTGTGGGCTCAGAGAGATGCTCACACCACTCCCTCCATGCTGCTGGGTGCAGCAAAAGTCCCCCATGTCCCCCCTTCCCTCCCTGTCCCCAAATCCTGCAGTTGCATCTTCCTCGTCAGGACTCCTCCCCTGAGGCCAAAGATGAAGAGGTTGCTGGCCAGGACCCCTTTTTGGGACATTCCAAGACTAATATCGAAGGAGTGACTAAAAGAGAATGAGATTCTCGCCTCAGGAGCAGACAGCAAGTGTAGGAAGAGCAGCAGCAGACAGGGTTGTGGGAACACAGTTCTGTCGTGTTCAGTGGAAGAGCTCCACCAACACCACCATGAGGAGAAGCTGCAGCCAAGAGCCAAATGTCATGGTGGCCTGGCCCTTCTGGGACATGAACCTGAGCTGGTTGACCAGGCGCTCCTTCACCAGAGCCTGCTTGAAGCCATCCTCCTCTGAGATGCAGACATAGTGGCCGTAGTGAATGTGACTCACGTTCTGGATGAAGTGGAAGCAGTCTTGCTGTGGGTGGGTGGTGTTGCAGGTCTTGATGAGGCTGTCATTGTGGTACCAGTTGTAGGTGGCATAGTGGGACTCGATGGGACAGTTGAGGTAGTAGCGGGAGAAAGGGACGACTGTGATGTTCTGATAGTCATCTACTGGAAGAGATTAACAAGGAGGGGGATGAGACGGGCATGTCCTGGAACCATGGATTCCCCACTAAGTACAGAGGGGAGAACAGCTGAGTCAATGCAGACATGTTTCACAGCCGTTTAACAACCAAGGCAGGGCCCAACCCCCATCTGAAGTCCATGGAACTCTTACAGAATCATTTTGGTTAGAAAAGAACTTAAAGCTCATTTGAGTCCAATTGTTCACCCAGCACTGCCAGGGCACCACTAAACCATGGCCCTCAGCACCACATCTCCACACCTTGGAAACCCCTCCAGGGATGGGGACTCCACCAGTGCCCTGGGCAGCCTGGGCCAGGCCTTGACAGCCCTCGAGGGGAAGAAATTGTTCCTCAGGTCCAACCTAAACCTCCCCTGGTGCAACTTGAGGCTGTTTCCTCTTGTCCCTTGGGAGAAGAGACCAATCCCACCTGGCTCTAACCTCCTGTCAGGGAGCTATGAGAGTGAGAAGGTCTCCCCTGAGCCTCCTTTTCTCCAGGCTGAACAACATCAGGTCCCTCAGCTATTTCTCAGAAGACTTCTCCCAGGGCATCAGCAAACACAGAGCTGAAGGCCTCTCACCCAGCTCAGAAACACATTATCTAGCAATTAACTGCAAGCTGAGACTTGGTGTCTCGGTTTCAGCACAGTCCTTCCCAGTTCCCCAGGAACAAGTTGCAACACCTTGCATACCCAAGACTTGAGAATCAGTCACCCTGCCCCAAAGCCCACCTTGGATTCACAGCCTAGACCTCAAACCTTTTACATACCTTCCTTCACATCCCCCTTTTGGCACTTTCCTTGCCACGGGTCCAGGTTCAGGTTCTGATGCACCTCCCTGGCAGATGGGAATAAGCATTAAGGTCAGGGAAGCAGTGCTTCAGGGCTAGAAAAGGAATCGCCCACATAGGACGCGGTGGATCAGATAAGGAAAAAAGTTTCAACACCTGCTGTTATCTGGGTAGGGAAAAATCACACCCCACACCCCCACTTTGAAGGCTGGGAGATGGCAAATGTGAGACCCAGCAGCTCACCATAATCAACTGCTTTAAACACCATCAGAACTATGCACATTTGTAGCACTGAAAGAGGGGTTGGGTGCTCAAACCCCACCCATCTCTCTCTCTCCAGAGCAGGGGTGCTACAGGAGAGACGGATCCCTGCAGGAGCACAGTTTTTGAGGCCTGGAGACCATGGGCTCATTTCTCTCTGTGATGGGAAAATGGCCTCAAAACCACATGTAGCCCTGGCCAGGAAGTAGAAATATCCACGGTCTGAGTGTTTGTCACGTGAAAGCACCAGCTGAGGGTGATGGAGACATCAGCACCACGTACCGGTTCAGATAAACCGACTGGCAGGTCCCGTTGGACCACCCGCAGTAGGGGTCCCTCGCCAGCAAGCAGCTGTCGCAGTTGTTGCGATACACCCTGCACATGTCCATGGGGATCTCCACAACTTTACTCGTTGAGCCGACGTAGAGCATCGCCTGCAGGAGGGAAGCAGAGAGGCTGATCATCTCTCAGCACTGGTGTCCCACTGCCACCTTATGAAGGTATAGAAGTTACCCTGCTGCGATGCTGTGGTGGGGATTTCACCCAGGGAGCAGACAGCCACATTCTCCCCTTGCCTCCAGAGGAGAGGAGGTGCCCAAAAAGCTCCATTGCCCACTGACCACACACAGGAGTGAAGACATCAGCCCAGCCCTTATGATTCAGCAAAGCAAAAGCTCGATGCCAGACCAGCCAAAAACCCACCCAGCAGCTACTTCCAGAGGGGTAGTCATTAAACCATCAGCCTCTGCTTCCCCTGCTGCTCGCTTTTAAAGCCACAGCCTGAGTCACTGATTTTTCCTTTCTACGGAGCAGGCAGAGACCCACCCTCTTGTGGTCCAGGATCATGGACTGGATCGGGTCCTTCTTTGGGAAAACCTGGAGCTCCATGATGTTCTGCACCCCGTCCGGCAGCTCCACGATCTTGTGAATGGATCCTTTGTCTAGAAAGAAATCAGGGAGAGGTCCAGTAAAGCACGTTGAGAGCAGATGGGCAAGGCAGAGGGGCTGCAGGCAGGGGTGGATAGAGAACCAGCTCTCTTAGGAAATCAACCCCCAGACAATACTGTTTCCCACAGCAGAGACTGGTCATCCTCCCAGCCCAGAGCCACAAGGAACCCATTTCCCATCGCCCTTTGGAACACAGCTGTGCCTGCTTTGATCAGCCTCTGCAAGAACACCCAACTGCTCTCCAGCTCTGCTCGGCTTTGATCACCAGCCTGTTCTGGCTGAGCCTCATCTCACTGCTCGCCTGAGGCTGAAACTTGGGGCTTTGTCTGTTTTTCTAATTAAAATGACTCCCCTCCCCTGTTAAATGACTGCAAACTGGTAATTTAAGAAAATGAGTCAGTTTGGTTGAGGGAAGGAAAGACAGACAATGAGGGAATAGGAATCAGAACTGTTTTGGTTGGAAAAGACTTTTCAGATCATCAAGTCCAATCGTTCACCCAGCTCTGCCAGGTCACCACTAAACCATGTTCCTCAGCACCACATCTACTCCTGTCAGGAACTGGAGAGAGCGAGAAGGTCTCCTCTGAGCCTCTTTCTCTCCAGGCTGAATAACCCCAGGTCCCTCAGCTGCTCCTTACCAGACTTGTGCTCTTGACCCTTCCCTGGCTTCTCTGCCCTTCTCTGCACATGCTCCATCCCCTCAATGTCCTTCTGGGAGTCAGTGACCCAAAACTGAACCCAGGATTTGAGAGGCGGCTTCCCCACTGCCCAGTACAGGGGTCCTGATGGCTATACTATTTGTTCATCATTTACCCTCTTGTAGCACTTGCCCAGTTTCCCCTTCTCTACCATCAACCAGGGGGAGGTGAAAGATGTGACCACAGGTCAGGCAGGGATTATGACCCCCTAGGTGCTGAGGGGTGGCTCTTGCCTTCTCACCCACCCCAGCGAGGGTGGGCAGCTGCCCTGCCAAGCCCTGCATCCCGAAACAAGGCATTAGCTGTGTTTACCCTAAGGCTTTAGGCAAGCTAAGAACTATCTGAGTATGTGTGGGCCCTAAGCCAACCCGGGCCACCTATGGAGAGCTGTCTGCAGCTTTTTTAATGACAGATTAGGAAACAAACCCCCCAGAAAGTCTCTCCACAAGTGCTAGTGAACGAATCCCAGTACAGTGAGGAGAAAGGGAGGAGCAGAGCTGTAGGGAGTGAGCCCAGGGAGGTAGGCAGGGAAGACAGGGAAGCACTGCGTTCAGGATCTTTGCAGCTTTCTGGGCAAGAATAGCTGCACCTCATGGGAAACCAGGCTGCTCCCTGATAAGCCTGCCAACCTTTTGTTCTCCATCCCATCCACCTTGCAGATGAATTGTCCTGGCCCAGCTCTGCAGCATCTCTAGCTGCCCCAGGACCTGTGATGAGCTGGCTGTCTCTCCAGGCACTCGTCCTGCAGGGATGTCTGTGCTGCTGCACTAGAACAAGCAGGGACAGATGACCTGGGGAGACCTGTGCTACCTCTCCCTTGTCCTAAAAACACTTGGCCTGAGACCTACCACAGGCTGAAATAGCCCAACTGGGTAGACCCCATGTGCTGGGATCCTACTTTCAGCCTGCCTTTGCCTACGCAGCCAAATGAGACACGTATTGAGCTGTACTAGGACTTGGCAGCTCCTTTCTGCTTGACAAACATATGCCATGCTGGGAACGCAGTCCCTCGCTTTGCTCTGCACTGGGGGGGGTCTCGCCTGCTTCCCTGGGGTTCCCTGCCCTTAAGGGGAAAGAAAACTCTGGGGTACTCCAAAGGGAATGATTCCCAGTACCTGTCGCCAGGTAAAGCACATTGTAGCGGTGTCCATCACCCGCAGAGACCTCATGCACCCCGATCTTCTGGTAGCGGTGCTTGTTGTGGAACAAGGGGCTCTTGGTGGGGGAGAGGGGTTCCACCCGGTCCTCCACCTCTGGGTGGCTGTCAGCTATCTTGAAGGTCTCACTCGGGGTGTGTTGTCCAGAGGAAACGCACTGTGGCAAGAGGGGACAAAAGCCACCATCAGACAGGTCCCAGAGGATGAGGCTCAAGGGCAGAAGAGCATGGCAGGGCACAGCATGGATACCTCAGCCCACAGGAGGATGCCAAGGCATGAACTCATCTCCCCCTGCTCTTCATGGAGACGTTGGACCTTACCCAGATGCTTTTTATTTCCAGCAACAGATCCTTCCAGCAGTGCCCACAACCTTCTTCACTGCCCCAACTCCTACCAGGCGGCTGGGACCAGCTCTCCTGGCCTCAGCAGCACTCTCCAATTCAGGCAGGTATCTTTTAGCACTCACTCACCTGCCCGGGCTTGATCTCTGGGTTGGGACCATTATAGCCTTTGAGTTTGGATGTCCGGAACACAGTGTCAATGTCCCCAAAGGAATAGACACAAACAGCAGAGCTTCCCCTGCAGGCAACGAGACAAAGAGAGGGTCAGGGAGACACTGGCCACCACCCCTACAGCTGGGGCACAGTTGTGTGCATTGTGCCTTCACCAACCATGTCCACTCTGGCTGTTTTCCACCCACATGCCTGCTAGAGAGACTGAAAGGCTGAAGGAAAGAATTTGGCCCATGGGACAGGACAAAGGCCCTCACCAGGTGTTTGTGAAGAGCCCATAGACTTTGGAGTGCCGCCAGTTCCTTGCAGGGACAAAGAAGACATCTTGCAACCAGTTGAAGTTGCCCTTGGTAACTGGGTCAACACAGATCAAGCTGGCCTTCAGAAAGGTGGTCCACTTGGAAGCAGAGAGTGAACTGGTTCCCCCTTTATCTTCCTGGAAGAGAGGGAAAGGAGGGAGTCAGGATTTCGCAGAGAAGAACACAAAGTCCCCTCCTTGTCCAGCATCTTGAATGGATAACCGAGGGATGCTCCAGAGGCAATGCTGGTCACTGCCACAATCACATATCACTCCAATATCCCAGTGAGGCTGGGCTTTCTCCCCACTGCCGGCAAAGTGGGAGCCAGAGGATGAGAAGGCCAAAGGGTATGGCAGAATTGAGGCAGAGGGGTGCCAATAACACCAGGTGAGCCAGCATATCCATTTGCCACCCCTGAAATACTCTTGCCTCCCCACCATACACTGTTCCCGTGGTACCTTACACAGCTGCGCCACTCGGGAGATGTTTCTAGGGGCCTCAGGACTCTTGTCTGGGTTGTCCTCACGGAAAAAGTAGTAAATCTTGTTCTGGTGAGGCTCTTCGTGCCTTAATGTGGTGGCTTTGACAAACTGAGGGTCTGAAAAAGGAAGTGAGACATCAGAAAAACTTAGCCTAAACACACATTTCATCTGAAAAGCCACCACCGGGGGTGAAACCAGCGTCACCAGTGAACCACTCCCCCTCAGACCAGGTGAGGAGATGCAGACACCCTCTGTGCTCCAGGCAAAGGACAGGTCCAAGCCCACCCTCTACACCTGACTGGTGCATCACACTGACAACTGCTCTTCACGTGCCACCTCTCCAGTGGGTTCCCCTTCCTCTCCCTCCTGCCCAACTCCATACACATGTTCCCTTGAAGGCCAAGTCTATGGAGCCCAGGGGAGCCTCGGCTGCTTAGCAGCAAAGGAAACTCCTCCCTTCTTGCACAGGGGAGCTGTCATCAACCAGAAAGGCTTCCTCAGGGGTGAAGCAGCTGCTCTGCTGTTTGTGTTGGCTGTGGAAAATCCGATGATGCTCTTCCTATTAATACACCAGTGCCACAAAGGGCATCCCCAGCAGCAGCAGGGTCCCTCTGAGCACCGTTAGTCACTGTCCCTACAGCAGGAAGCAAAGTGCACATGGGGGATTTGCCTTGTGGCTCTGGGTCTGTCAGGTTTGTTTGCTGGTGCCTTGGTTTCCCCCTCCACTGCCATGCATGAACAAGTCCTGGTTTGCCCCGGTGTCATTTTGATTTCATTTTCTCTTTGGCCAGGGGTGCAACAACCTCCCATTCCCGTGTCACTGGGAAGCTTGGCAGGTGGTGATGTGATAAGTTCATGGAAACTGAGGAGGGTCTTTTCTCTCTATTACCCTCCTTGTCTCATACACAACATGTTCCTGCCTCAGAGTCTCACCATGGCTGGGGATTTAGAAAGAGTCACTGCCCGCAGTGGAAGTTATTCTTCCCATTTCTACCACCACACAGCAGCTGAGCAGCATCTTTACACAACCATATTTCCTTCCAGCATCTGACAAGGGACCTGCCACCCATTTCTCTCCATTTCCCCACCTCCTCAGCCTGAGCAAGAGGAACTCACTCATCAGTTGTTCTGCCCCAGAAGCAAAGGGGAGAAATTCCCCCAGCTGGCAGCACAAGAGCTGGAGGGAGCTCCCGGGTCCCTCCTCACTGGCATCACAGATGGGGACACAGCTCGGGGGGTGACCAAACCCAAGCAAGAAGCTCTGGAACTACATCCCAGCTGAGCAGAGAGCATGAACCCCTCCAAGCTGTCAGGTAGTTATGGCCCACTGCTGTGGGCTGACAAGAGGTCAATTTATCCGCCTGGTGGGTCCCAGGCCTTTAAGATCTCCCCCATACTCACTCTGCATCACTGTGTCACTCGTGTAGAGCTCTCCCCCACCTCTCACTCGACGGAAACGGGGTATCTTGCCGTTCTGCTGGCTCTTCTTGATGGTGGAGTAGATGTCATGACCTGTGGAATAGGAAGGGTGATTTGCAGCAGGCTGTTTCCAGAGAGGGCAGAAGGGTTTGTGATAAGGAAATAAAGAACTAAGAACTCTCTGGGCACAGGGACTCACAGAGATAGTGGATACAGGTCAGGAAACCCAGTCCTCACTGCCTGACAGGGATACCCCAACCCTTTTCCTTAAAGAGTGCAAGGACACGCTATTGCTCTACCTCTTGGAAGTATCCTCATCTGTCCCTCTGCCAGGGCCAGAGCGGTGGAGGACCCTCCTTCCTCACACTCCATGCTCTCACACCAAGACTCAACCCCATGCCCTGGGCGGAAACAATCAACCTCAGGCCATGCTCTGTCTTAGAACAATGTTTGTTTCAGTGAGGCAAAAGCAAGAAGCACTGAGGCCGATCCCCAACCAAAATAGCCCTTGGAACAGCCTCAAGGTTGCCCCTTTCTGTTACAGACAGCCCAGGCTTCCTGCACAGCATCTACAGCTGAAAATAGGTGAGCAAATAACTTACCATCAACAACTACGAGCGTATTCGAGTCAGGGGTGAAAGGAGCGATACCTCTGCCATCCCATGGAGTGCTCTCCTTCCTCTGTGTCTGGGAAAGGACAGAAATGGTCCCTAAGTGTGATCAGGTCATGGAAAGCAGAGGAGCCAGATGCCCGCATCCAGCCCTGAGGCAGGAGGAAGGCAGCTCTCCTGGGCTGGCACAGCCCAAACAAAGGAAGGATGCAGCCCATCATCAAATGGGCCAGGGAGACCCCCTCCTGCACACAGGAGGTGAGGAGAGGGAGGCATTCAGAAGAGTGTGGCCAGCAGGTTGGAGGAGATTCTCCTCCCCCTCTACTCTGCCCTAGTGAGGCCACAGATGGAGTACTGGGTCCAGTTCTGGGCTCCCAAGTTCAAGAGAGACAAGGAACTACTGAAGAGTTCCAGCAGAGGCTACAAAGATGCTGAGGGGCCTAGAGCATCTCTGTGCTGAGGAAAGGCTGAGAGCCCTGGGGCTGTTCATCTGGAGGAGAACAGCCTGAAAGGGAATCTGTTTAATGCTGATCAAGAGCTAACAGGCCCCTGGGGGGCAAGAGGATGGGTCCAAACTCTTGTCAGTGGTGCCCAGGGACAGGACAAGGAGCAGTGGGCATAAACTGGAACCCAGGAGGTTCCATCTGAACAGGAGGAGAAAATCCTTTGCTGTGAGGGTGGCAGAGCCTGGCCCAGGCTGCCTAGGGAGGTTGTGGAGTCTCCTTCTCTGGATTCCAAACCCGCCTGGACAATGCGATCCTGAGCTCCCTGCTCTGGGTGACCCTGCCAAAGCAAGGGGGTTGAGCGAGATGATCTCCAGAGATCCCACCCAACCCCTACCATGATGTGATTCTATGGTTCTATGACAAGTGAGCACAGAGGTGGCCCTGCTTGTGCAGGCTGGCCCATGCTGTCACAACAAAGGCCTTGAGGGAGCTGGTGTTCAGGCATTTGAGAGCACTCTGAGAAAGAGAGGGAGTCGGGGCAACAGTCTACAGCTGAAGATAGCATGAAACAAAACAGCAAGTGCTTTGCTCTGTTCCTGTCACAAGTGCCACAACATACCACATTCCAGCAGGTGGGAGCACAGGCACCAGTCCCACACACTAACATCCCATCTCCATACTGCTCCACTAACGTCAGGTAATTTTTATTATCCTCCTGCAAGAGAAAGAGAAGCAGCACATAGTTTCTTCTCCAGTGGTCCTTCAACCCAAGTCCTCCAGCCCTCACCCATCCAGCTGTTCCAGCACAGGTAGGACCTACCGAGCTTCCAGGCAGCATGCACTGGCCTTCATTTCTCACTGGGAAGTCTTCCTAGGATAAAAGAGAGGGAGATGTGAACCACACCTATCTTTGGAACAAAAAGGGAAGTTTCTGGGCCCAACCTTCCGCAACCGACTTGTTTGAGAAGGCAAAGGAGGAGTCATGATAAAGCAAATGGGGGGAGTTTTCCTGAGTTCCTAACTCAGTGCCCAGCTGACCCAGAACTTTCTGCTTGTGAGGAAAAGCAGACTGGGCTCCCACAATGAAAAGGGATGGGAACAGATCTTCTCCCCAGTGATCTAAGTCTGAGCATCCTGTCTCATGCTCAAGCAAGGGTCCCTCACCAGAAAAATCCTCCCTGGTTAGCAGAGCATCCTTACCATGTAGAGGTAAGAGGTTGTAAAGTCGTAGTAGTAAAGCTTTCCCTCTCCCCCAATGTAGATGGATGAGCTGTTTTCTTTGTGGTAGAAGACTGGGTACTTCTCACTGTGGGGAAACACGTATTCTTTCGCACCTAGGAAAAGCACAGAGGAGGCACTCGTCAGAGAGAGCCCCCGCAGCCACCTCAGGCGGCTCCAACTCCCTCTGCATGTCCTCGGTGCAGTGTGAGCCATGAGAAAAACAAGGACACAGAGCTGGGGGCCCAGCTGGGATGGCTGGTCCAGTATCAGGCAGGCAGGGAAGGGCAGCTCCCAGGCTCAGAGCTGAGCTATTGTCCCTTTGGTCCCAGGGGACAGAAGAGCTGCCCAATAGAGCAGACTGAGGAAGAGAAGGAGGAAGAGAAACTTTGCTGTAGGAGCTCTTGTAGGAGAGCAGAAGCTCAGAGTGACTTAGAACTGTCTCTGCAGCAGCCAGGGGAGCTCTGCCATCCTATTTTGCAGCTGAAGGATCCATCTCCCCATGTCCACAGGGTTATCATCTCCTCCCAGCTCAGCATCGCCCAGCTTCTCACCAGCCCCCAGCTGCACTGTCAGCACCCTCCCTCCAAGTGCCAGTAAGGACAGACAGGGTTTGGAGCACCCAGGTCAGGAGAAGGGTGCAACTCATGGGTTCCACACCCCCAGATGTGAACAAGAAGTGAGCTGCAAGACCTGGGACCCATGTCACAACTGGCTGCAGCAAATAGGAAGCTTTCCAGGCCCAGCTGGGAGGAAGAACAGTCTGTTCTCCCCTCTTTCCTTCCTCTTTTACCTGATGGCTTTTCCAGCTCTTTTTTTCCACAAAATCACCCTCCTTTCCCTACTGCACTGCCAGGACTGGTGTGGGAGGCTGGTCCCACACCACAGCACAATTGGGAGCTTCCTCCCCTGGGGCTGGGGCTCCGTTGGTCCAGCATCTCTCTCTGGGATGGTGCAGCCACATCTGTGCAGCTTTGAGCAGCCGTGCAGGGGCCCAGCTTCACGGAAGGCGTGATGCCCGTGGCACGTGTCCCCCACTGTAGATTTGCAGCAATGACATCAGGAGGGGTAAAGCTCTCCGATCATCTCTGCCTAGTCTGACAGGACACTTGGTTTTCTTCTCTCCCTCTTCTCCAAAGAAAAGGGGCCTCTCTCCTGGCAAGTGCTGCTGCTCCCAGGAGACAGACAAAGGCTGCGCCTGCCTCGGGAGCTGGCTGCCTGCGCAGACAGGCAATTAATCAGTGGCACGTGTCCCTCTCTATTTATAGGGCCACTTAGTAAGACAGGCAAAGGACAGTCTTTGCAGAGTCCTTTGCACTCCCCCTCTGCTCACAGCGTGCCATGCAGCAGACTCGCCAAAGCTCCTCAGAGCCCAAAGTTGAAAAGACTTTTTAGATGTCACTGGGGCTCCTGAACGTCTGCGGGAGATGGGGGGGCGGATTCAGCAGTTGAGACTTTGCAGCCAGGGAAGTCCAGCTGGATAACTGTCCCTGCACTGTTCAAGGACTTGGAGAAACTCCTGAGTGTGTTTTGCCTGCTGGGGAAGATGGCATTGAGTCTTTTCAGAGCAACTGTGCAAGTCATTTGTCTAAGTAGCCCTACAAGCCGGAAGCCAGCTGGGCATGCCAGCTAGCCCAGGGAATCTCATTGGCCACAGACTCAGTCCAAGCTTGCCAGGGAGAAGAGGATTAATTCCCCTTCCACCACCTCCCTTTCCAGCAGTCCTCAAAAGCCCCCTCTCAGCCCAGCCTGTGCAGCCTATGCAAAGGGGAGCCCCCAGAACTTTTCCCCCCATCTAGCACAACTCAATACACCCCAGACAAGTCTGGTCAGACCTCAGTAAACTTTGCTCTTGTTTTCAAACCTCCACCTCAGCCCCTAAATTTGCTGCTGACTCCCTCAGAGCTGTTCCTCACTCCTCTTCCTTCAGCTCACCCTTTAGCATGGTTCAGCTCTGCGTGCTCCTATTACCTTTGGTTTTGTTTTGACGCCTTCTCACAACGCCGCTTCTTTTGTAAGCTTGGCTCTGAGAGCTGTGCCAACCTGCAAGGACACACTTCTCCTCAAAGAGCTAAACAAACAAGCCCCAAACAATAATTTGGTTGGTGCCAACATATTATTTATCCTACAGCTCCCCAGGGACAGCACTGAATCACTAAGCTAAACAGCTTTGCTAGCCAGGGCTCAGAAGTGTGTTTGCAGCTCCAGGGCTGATTTAACTTGATCTGGCTTAAACATGTACTGAGCTCTGCCTTAAACAGCTCGGCTCCGGAAAGTGGTTTGAGCCCTTTTGCCTCTGCTTCTCCTCCAGCATGATCTAGGGGAGCAGCCTTGCATCTTCAGACTGGGGGCCTAGGCTGTAAATGGCTTCAAAAGCCAGGGATGATGAGGCAAAGGGCACATAATGGCCCACACTATGTCCCCAGAGAAGGGGATGTGCCTCTCCAAGCAAGCCCAAGGCGGCTTTTGACACTGCAAAGAAAGATTCACTGCCCTGGGAGGGGGAAGACATGACCCTGCCACAACCCTCGTTCCAAAAATCAAGTCTGGAGCTTCAGAAGACATGGGGCTCATTTCCAGAGCCTTGCTGAAGTCCCTTTGCCTGGCATTTACTGCAAACCCCACCATCAGTGCCCAAATCAATGGCACAATTGTCAATTGAAATGCTACCCCCGGGCTGGGGAATGAATGGGAGAAAGAGCGGCTTTGTGCTCTGCAGGCGAGATGGAGAGAACCACACCAGAATGAAGAAGAAGAAGAATATGAAATGAGGGAGAAGGAAAGAGCCCAGTGCAGCATCTCAGAAGGATGCCTGCAGGGTGAGGTAACGGAAGAGGAGGGAGATACTCTGGATGAGATGAGGGCTGGTAGGCCCATCTTAAACACAGAGTGACAGAGATGACAGAGGGAGCAATCCTGCTTCCCATCTAATAGAGTGAAGTAGGGCTGTGTCTCTAGACACTTTGGGCAAATCCAGCTTTAATGACACACAAAAGGGCTCTCTGGCTCCCTCCGAGTCCAGAAGGTCTAAAACCATCACTCCTTGTCCTATCACAACAGGAACAGCTAAAATGTCCGTCTGGGCAGAACCTGGCCCTCCCCAGCACTGCAGCAAGGCTGGATTCTCAGAGCATCCCAGAGCTTTGTGCAATGGAGGGATGTGCCCCCCTCCTCCAGAACAGATGTCCAACTAGAGAAGCAGTGTGGGCTTTGCAGTCAAACTCAACAACCCAGCCCTCATCCCGGCTGGAGGGCTGACTCAGCTATGGCAGTCCTTTCCTCCACACTCCACCGTTTCCCAGTCTGACAGCTGGCTCCAGCATCCCAGACATGGCTTAGTCACTGCCTCGCACGGCTCCCAGCGCTGGCAGTGGGTGAGTCTTTGCAGAGCTGCAGTTCACTGATGCTCGGGGAGGACAGCGTCTCTCCAAAATGGAGGCAATGGTTATAAACTGCTCCAGTGACAGAGTTTTAAAATAAGGAACCGAAATGAAGCTTGGGAAAAAAAGGAAGGAGGATGAGATAAGAATCTGCTGCTTCTTGGGAGCTGCACTGAAGTGGACGAGAGGCAGAACCTTTATTCACTGTTAAGCAGGACCCCTCATGGAATAGGAAGTGGGGAAGCCAGGCAGTGTGTGAGGTTTACCTGCTCCACATCATGGGGCCTGGGCAAGTTCTTTTAAGCTACACTCCCTGTGCTCTCCCAAACTCTCCTGCTGCTGCCAGATGATGGGGACACGGGGCTGGGCCACCCGCCAGATGACAAAACAGCATTTAATGTGTTGCTGCCACGCTCCCCGCCGCCCAGGCAAATCCAGGAGGAAGCCCCCGGGGAGCTCGTCTGGCTGCATCTAACACATTAGAACACCGTCAGTCGCTACCAGCACGCGCCCTGCCCTCCCTGGCACGCCGCCCGTGCCACCGCCACCTGCTCTGCTGCCGGTCGGCCTGACAGCGAGCACGCTCCTGCCTCAAACACAGCATCGGACAGATTATTTCTGCTTTCCTCCTTTTCCAAATAATTTCTGACTTCCCAGGTTTTATTTCTTCCTTCCTTTTTGAACAGGCTGAACAGTTTGTGACCTTGATAGCATCACGTCTCTGCTGCAGCCCAGCTGGGATCAGCTCTGACAGCAGAAGGAAAAGCTGCTTTTTCAAGGCTGACTCATGGAGCATCAATGCAGGAGGGTCCCAGACATGGGCTTTGCCCCTTCCACCTGTGCCAAGAGCCCTCATCCTCCAGCAATGCGGGCCTGGCCATGAGTCAGTGCTGACTGTTGTATTCCCAGCTTCTGCGCACCACCCTGCTTTTAGGAACATGAGAGCCATCTCAACTTAATGACACCTATCCCTATTGTGCTCCCACTTCCCCACACCTCACAGGATGTGTGACGAGCAGTCCAGGATGGGCAGATTGACTCCTTTCCTTTAAAGGCCATGTATGTCATTTAGATCTACTGATTCAGTCACCTGCTCTGGCCTCAGGACTCTGACGTCACTTTGCTGTGAGGTTCCAGTTTCACTATTCCCCCAGGCCAGGAGAATGATACCTGGATTTCCTACCTGCATGGACACCAGCCCCGGGAGCCCCACCAGCAGACACTCCCCTTCAAGGGGAGCCTGTGGAGCCACAGCACTCACCCCACAGGGAAAGAGACACCTCACGGGGCTGCCAGAGGTGCCCTCCATCCCTGGGAAGAAGAACTGGCCCAAACCACGTTGCTCCCACCCAAGAGCCACACACTGTCTGTCTCCCCATCTCTGCCATGGCTGCTGGCAAGAAGCCAAGCCGTGTTTATTTTTTCAGATGACCTATAATTTCCCAAGTTGAGCCATTGTGGAAGGGGGAAGTTTGCCTCCGGGGAGCTGCTGTGCTCACGGAGAGTCTCAGTTTTCCTTCCCCTGTGCCATTGCCCAAAGGGAGCAATGTGACACATGGAAACTGCAGTTGGGCTGGAGAGGCGCTTCCCAGAGCCCTGCTCACCCACCGGCCATCCCCATCTCATGGGATGGATGCTTCAAGCAGCTTGAGATTCTGCAGTGCCTGAGCTTTTTTTTACAGGAATGATTTGTCCCTAAATAAGATGACCCAGGAGGGACACTCTGGGGGGTTTGCTCTGACCTGTCACAGAGTAATTGAAGGGCTGTGAGCTACAAGGTCCCCAAAATGGAGGTGGAAAATTATACACTTTTGTGGGAGAAGTTTCTGAGAAAGGGGTAAAAAAGCAATTCAAAGTGGGAAACCACTTCCTTGTTGTTGCTCACCAAAAAACCTGGACTGCCAGTCTCTCCTCACCCTGGCTCACGTCACCAGCCCACTGCTAAAGGATTCAGCTGCACCCCTGGGAGCCAGGATCCTCCTGGCACCAAGAAAGCAGAGGCGTGGGGTGAAGGATCAGCCCTTGGGGAACATCACTCAGTGTGCAGGGCAGCCCCACACCAATTCACTTCAACCCATGTTCCTACATCAGTCACTCCTCAAAGGAAGCAAAATAAAAAGAGCAGAACCACTACTGCCCCGTAGATTTCTATCGCAGACCCCTAAGTGCCAAGTATCATCCTTGTCCTCCCTTTCCTCCTCTGTCCCCTACCTATTCAGCTTGGTGCAACTGGGAGCATGACCATGAGCTGATGCCCATCAGCTTTGTGCCTGGCACATCTCAGAAGGGGTTTATGTTGCCTTCCTCCCCCTCCTTGCCTTCCCTGACTCCTTTTCAGGATGCTTGCAGGGCCCCTCCAAAACTCCACTGCAGTATCAGGCTTTGGGGAGCAGCAGCAGAAACCAGGAAACCAGAAAAAGTGCTAAAAATGTCTCTTGCTGAAGCAGGACCAGACACAGGCACACGTGTTTCCTGCTCCTCAAAGTCCTCCGTGCTCTCCTCATGCAGCTCCCTGCCACAGGGAGACTCTCATCTCATGTCTGTGCCCACGCACGAGAGCTTTACAGGACAGCCACACCGCTTAAACCTCTCCTCCTCCTGCCCCAAGCAGGAAAACCACGGATAAAATACAGATAGACTCATTCCTAGTACCGACTGCCAGAGCCCAAGAGCAGCCCAAGAGAGTCTGAAACAGCTCTACAAAGGGCAAAAGGTCTGGAAACCAGATGCCCTGTTGAGCCTTGTTGATCTTCTTGTCATCTACATATTTGATAACCAGGCAGGGAAGGGCACTGGCCAGGCAGGGGAGCAATGCTGAACTCGGAGCAGCTGCCTTTGCTTTAGCCAGACCCTCCCACAGACACATCCCAAGAGCACGCATGCATCCAGGAAGAAGAGAGTAAATAAAGTCTTTTCCTGTGAAGGCAAAGCGCTTCCTCATCAGTCCAGGGCAGGTAAAAGCCCTGACTGTAATTTTTCCATGCCCTCCATCCTGTAGGAAACACTGTGATTTGGCTCCTGAGAGCAAGGGCTTGGGCTGCGGGCTGCTCTCTGTTCTCCTTCTGGGACTATCAGGAAGACAACCAGTGAGCCCAGCACTGGGCAGCACAGGCAGGATGCAGAGGAGCAGCGGGACACGGAGCCCTGAACCCTCACTAGGGGGAAACCCAGAAGAGGGGTGTGAAAGCCCAGAGGGAAGACACACAGCCGGAAAGCCCGTGTTACTCAAACCCAGACCTTGTTGCCTTAAAATACAATCAAGGAGTGAAATGTGTAAGTTTGCAGCAAGTCAGAGCAAGGGTTTAACCAATCTGGTGGTTCTCATTCCCTCCCTCACCCAAAATGAGCAGTATTTAATCATCTACCAAGAAACCTCACACTATCTTTTCTCACAGCCCTCCCCAACTCCCCCTAAGCACCCCTCCGAAGGAAGGGGGAAGGCCAGAGATCTATCAGCAACATCTACATCCTCTCTGCAGAAGAACTTTTCCACCCTTGGCCAAGCCATGTTCCTGGTTACCATCACACAAAGCTTCTTGCCATTACTTTGGCTTCTTCCCCAACCACTCCTCAAGACCCTGCAATTATACGGTGCTCACACCGTTCTTTCAGCTGCCCTCAAGAGATCCCTGTCATCGACAGTGAAAAGCTCCAGAGCAGAGGAAACAATTCAACCCACATTACTGGGGCTCTCTCCTACAAAAGCTCACAGCCTTGTGCACAATCCAAATGCCTGGGAGGACAGCAAAGGCTCAAGCTCACTGAGTACACTCTTAAGTAGACAAATGTGCTTTTTTAGAGTTACACTGCAGAAGGCAAATATTCTGGCGCATTAATGATTTCCACTCTATTTCTGGTAAGCTCCGGAGTGTCTTGGCAGCAGGCAGCGGTATTCAATGCAGGGGTGAGCAAGGGCAGGAAGAAAGAGGGGAAAAAACCCCCTCTCAGTTTGGTAACCCAGCTGCCAGACATAGGCATGCCGTCTCAAAAGCGCTTTGGAGAGCTCTTTAGGTTATATCCCCTTCATGAGGGGCCTCCAAGCTAGAGCCAGAGCCAGCACCACTCCCAAATACCCACAGCGAGCAACAAAAGAGCCCCCTACACCTGCAACTGGGAAGGAACAACCCTTGAATTCAAAGCCCACAAAGATGGGCAGCGCTGCAGGGCTGCGCTTAACTTCTGAAAGCTCAAACCAGAGGGCTTGTCTCTCTGGGAGAGGTGGGTTTTTCCTTTTTCAATGCAAAATGACTACATGACAGGCACACTAAGACATTACCAATAGCCCCCCAGTCCCTCCCCCAGCATACGCACACCCCTCACATCCCCCCCCCAAATTATGCAGCACCGGAACCTGTGCCACTGCACGATGAGCCCAGAGCCTTTGATTTCACGGGTGCAGCTTGTCCTCTAGCAGGTACGTTTTTCCTGAAGCTGAGCAGCTTTTACTGCACCCCACGGATTGCAGGGGCTAAATATAGAAGCAGGTTTTGTTACTTTCCAAAAGCTGTTCTCCTTAATGATGGTCCTGAGCTGTAGCGTGTTCCTGCTGGAAGCTGCGGAACTTTGGCCTGTGATTATAGTATTTTATTATATGGTCACTGGAACAACGGTGGAACAACAAAAGGATGGTTTTAGCAGGAGAGCTGCTATCTGGAGAGCACAGCTGCTCCTCCCACTACTAGCTTCCAGAGACTGGTTTATCACAAAAAGCCTTCCAGGATAAAAATTGCCCTGAGCACCTCTATGAGCATCCACCAGCAAAACAGATGCTTTACGTTAGCTTAATTGGCAGCCATCTCCCACCTTCCTGCTGCTGGTTAAGGCTGAGAAGCTCAGAAACCCTTCTCAGGGACATGCTCTCTTCTTGCAGACCAGGAGAGGCCAACCAGGAGGTGGCCACAGAATGAGAGGACCTGGACATGAAGCCTCCAGCCTCTGCAGAGGTTTAAAGGTGGGCAGAAAAGAGCCCATGGCTCCAGAGTGAGAGCAAAGTTTCAATTCCCTATAGAAAATGAATGGGATTATGCAGCAAAGAGAGTTCCTCGTTCAATTGGGAAGGGCTCTGTCATGCTCTCTGCAGCCCTCCCACCCCCGCAACAAATATTGCTAGGTCTCAGCCCTGCAGCTGTCTGGGTTTGTTCTGGGGAAGGCCAAGCAGACCTTCCTGGCATCCCCTTTCTGCCCACCTGACACCCCCCCCCAGCAGCAACACACAATATCCCTTCTCACATCCCTCTTTATTTGCAATGCCACATTCCTCAGATTTTGGGAAGCCGAAACAAACAGCCCCATTACAGTCATTCGAAACCAGACACCCAGATTAAGATTTCTCCAAAACTTGCGTTATCTAAGATAGGGGCAAAGCCACGGTTGTTGTGAGCAGCCCAAGGGCAGGTGTCTGGCTGGGACTGGCTGTGCGTTTCCCAAGGAAACTCCTCCAGCTCCTTAAGCTTGCAGTGCCCTCTCCCTCCCAGTACATGCACGCCTGATAAAGGAGAGTAAGTTTAAGCCAAGTGGGTAATTAGATGTGGCGTCATCAGTGTTGACACCAGTCCACAGGGTTCAGACTGGGGGCTGGGTGGTTACAGCACTACCAAAGCTGTCATTAAGGGCAATATTTGGTTTATGATATGAAGACTGATGCTCCAGACTTAAGCTGCTCCAAAATGAGCAGACAATTCAGGAGATGCTTCTGCATCCAGCTCCTGCGGCACTCTTGACAGCATTTTCCCATCACACCAGACGCTGCCTGCAACACCGGGTGGAGCTGGGATCAGAAAAGAAGAGTGCCCAACAGGAGGAACAAGTCCTATTCTTGGAGCAACCAGGAATAGCCACACACCATCGGCTGTAGCTCAACAGGAGACAGCTGCCTGCAAAACAAGCAGTTTCTTCCTTTGCACTCACCTTCCAGCCCTTTTTCTGGATACCAGCTTCTTTAAAAAGCACTTTGTACTCAGTACTTAGATTTAGTTTCCACTCAAGTACTCAAGATTTAGTTTCTCCTGCTTTAAAGCCCTGAGTCTGACAATATCAACAACAAAATACCTTCCCAGGCCAATTTTCTGCAGTTCTGACCCTGAAACAGCCTGAGGGCTGACAAAGAGCTGGGCAGCGGGTCAGCAATTTTCAGCTGGCGCTCTTTTCCCAGCCCTAAGCATTTCAGTGCAGCAGCCACAACGTTTATTCCTTTGCCCCATGCCTGTTGTTTTTTTGTGTCACACTCAGTAGTGATTCACTCACTCGGGTTTGGTTGGTTTGTTTTTCTTTTTTCAATCTGCGCCGAGCAAAAACTATTTTTCAACCAGCATTTTCTGATACCAGCATCACCCACCCTCTGAAAATGAGCCGGCTGCAGAAAATAGCATTGCTGGGAAAGTGAGAAGCTTCCTCCTGGAAATGGTGATGCTCTGAGAGCTTCATGTGAAACTGGCCTACAAAGATGTTTCACACCCCCGGGGACCACGGCTCCTGAAAAAGCAGCGCCGCTGTCACCGGCGAGTAAAAGCCGGTGCTGGCACCACGAGCTCTCATTTTGCCACTGCTCCCTGTAAGTACGAGCTCAGCCTCATCCCTGAGCCTCAGCTCAGCTCTCCTCTTCTTCTCCTCACCGAACGCAGCACCAGTGGACAGGAAGAACTCCTAGAAGGGCTCCTACAGCACTCAGATGCCTCCTGGCACAGGGTAAGAAAGCAGCTGAGCTTGGCAAAGCCCAGGAGCTCTTACAGGCAGGATGGGCAATTTCCAGGAACTGACATTTTGATGCCCAACTCATGACCCAGGGCAGGTTTGAGCCAGTTTACCCAGCTGAGGCAGCCAAGGGTCAAGTGTACAAACTTTCTTTTCCCCTGTGGGACCTGCTTCTCTCCTGACAGTTACACAGTCCCTTCCAGCTTCCAGCCTCATCTGCTAATGAGAAAGAGGGGAGTAATTAACCTGTCAGACCCCATCCTACCCCAAGGTGTAACTGCAGCAGGCTGCAAGCTTGTCTTGGATCTTCACACGTGTGAGTAAACAGGGTCAAGAGAATCTTAAGCATGGCAAGAGCTAAAAATTCTTCCTGTGCTGCACCAGAAGCCACAGGCTATGGCAGCCTGACCCAGCCTGGAGGTTCCTTGTCTGTCCGCTCTGCTCTCCCAATGCTCGGTGACTTTCCGGTCATGAGACAGTCAGCCTGGGATGTCACCCTCCCACTCTGCTCTGCACAGAGGGGCTGTATCTGCCCGTTCCAGCTCTGGCCAGCCCCAGGACACAGCAGTCTGCGTCTCTGCAGAGTAAACATGATATCTGCGCTGACAAGCACGCACCTTTTTCAAAGTAAATCCCAGGTGGGCAGCATTTGGTTAGAAAAATACACAGGGGCAGAGGGAAGATGGAAATAAAAGGAAAGAGAAGTAGAGACACAACATGCAAGGTTGAAGCACTTGGGTCTGCACCAGCTGAACTCACTCCCATTCTGCAAATCTCAGCAGATAAGGAACCTGCCAACCATTTACAACCTTCCTTCCTTCAGACACTGCAGAAGGTAAGAGCCAGGAGAGACCCTGACCTGTCTGCATGCTGAGTCATATGCAAAGGGGAAACGGGGCAAAGGCCTCATCCATAAAAAGATCTTTAGTGCCTTAGATATGACCAGTGGTGTGAAGCTGACCTCAGCCCTTTGTCCCGAGTGACATTACCCAAAGAGGAAGAAATCCTGCAGCGTCAGATGTGCTTTCCCCAGCTGGAGCAGAGAGCTGGCCACCTGTGTTGGCTGCTGGGAGGGTTCCAGGGATCCCCCACCTTCCCTTTGGTGGCAAACATTCCCAAAAACTGGGTTGATCTTTGGAGAAAGCCTCCTTGCATCACAGGTGCAAAATAAAGGCAGATCAGTGGCCGAGGCCTCAAGGCTGGCTTTATATGCATTGCATTCACAGGAAGGCAGCTCTGCAGAACACGGTGCTCCAGCCACCCACTGCCCTGGCCTGACACCGCAAGTCCAAGTCCCCAGGACTGTGAAATTACTTAAGTCCAGGAGCTCCAAGAACTGAGACAGGCTTACTCTGTTTCTTTGTCTTCAGGTCTGAGCTTGGGATTGTGCCACCTAAGCCCAGAGACATTTCCCAGCTCACAATGTTCCCTCACCTATTTCTTGCTATGAAGCCACACAACAAGGGATCATGAGGCAAACCAGTGGAGTAGTTCAGGTTAGAGAATCTTTCCCTGGGTCTGGCAGGGGTGCTGGCAAAGGGAGTAAGGCTGAGTTAGCAAGGCAGCTCTAGCTTTGCCCAATACCAATTTCCTTCTCTCCCCCAGCACCACAGTCTGGGGAGAGATCCCACACACATACTCTATCCTCCCAGGGTGAGGAGCTGGGATCTGGCCAGCACCAGGAAGCTCTCCCTTCACCCGCAGGGCTCCAATGTCTTGAGGTGTCTTTGCTGAGCTTGCCATACCTGGTGCTAGCGATGGGCTGTGATGTGTAAGAAATTTAATTATGTGAAGAGCTGCCAGCTCCTGCAGAGCCCAGGGCTGAGGCCAGCGCTGCAGCACTGCAAACACAGCACTCCCCCTCACTCAGTGCATCCCCTTTTGCCCCTGTACCATTTCTTCACCCTCCATCCTCCTCCTCACCCACAGACCCATTTCCTAAAGGGCAGAGGTTGACATAGGTGCAGGGAGAGGCCAAGTGACTGTACACACCAAGCACAGCCCACCAAGACAGGTGGAAAACAACCACTCAAGCCCTATCCTCTCCCTCAGCACAGTTTTAGTCCAGGATGGGCACTTCCAACTTCACCAGACCCTGGAAATTAAACTTCCCCCCCCATCTCTCTTAAACAGGGCAAGGAAAATATTTATGGACACAAGTGTGACCCCTGCCCTCTGTTCAAGCTAAGGCTCTGTGCCTTCTCCCTTCTTCTTGCATCCTCTTCTCTGAGACACTTATTCTGCCAGCAGATAAAACACACAACACAATACAAGGAGCAACCTTTCATTGCCCTCCCTGACGGTGTTTCTCCCCTTTGTGTGACCGTGGCAGGCAGAGGCCACCTTGGAGCCACACACCCACAGCCCTTCCCTTGGCTCCTGGCCCCTCAGCTGCAGGCAGCAACGGGCCTGAAGAAGAAGAAGAAAAAAGGTCAGAAGAAATAACGGCAGAAGAATAACAGATGGCACAGAATAAACCATGGGAAATTCACGTCCTCCGAAGTTGCCGGCGAATAGGAAACACAGAGGAGCTGTTGTACTGCAGAGCAGCGTGAGATCTGCAGCTCGACTGAACCCGCCGGCTTAGCCAAACACCAGAACCGCCAGGGACAAGACGGGGGCTTTTGTTAAAGCCTCCCTGGAGGGTATTAATCAAAAAGCTTGGAAGACACATGATAAAACCAGTAAACGTTAGTCTGCTCTTCTCAACACACAACACTGGGGCTGTACTCAAAGCTTGCGCCTTGAAAACATTTCTTTGTTCAGTTTCTGCTGAGATCGGACCCGATTAGAAGTCCTCACGTGCCGTTATATGTATCTATTTTCTCTGAGAATAGAGATCTCCAACAAATATTTACTCACAGAGCTCCTTTGGAGCTAACAGTACAGACAAATAAGAAAATTAACTGTATTATGCAAATACACTTCTCCATTTCCCCCTGCAAGTTGGGGGAAATGGTTACTGTGCCTGTCTTGGGGCTTTGCGACAGCCTGTAATATACCCAGTGTGGAGGAAAATGTTGGTAACATAAAAAAGGGAAAGGACTTGGCAAGAAGAGGGATCTAAAAATTCAATTAAAAGCTAGCAAGGAAGCCAGAAGCTCCTTCCTAAGATGATGGGCATATTAAAGAGCCAAAAGTCTCCCCAAAAAGACAAAAAGACATAAAAAAAGAGACCAAATCCTCCCCAAAGACAGGACACAGGTAGAAAATACATGGTGCAGGGAGTAGCTGTCAGCTGCAGCTGCTGCTGCATCTCAAGGTTGCAACTGCCCGCAGCCCAGCGCTTACCTTGCGGAGCCACGATGATCCGGGGGTTCACCTTGGAGCGCCCTGCAGCCCACGTGCCCAGCTGGCTGGCCCACAGGGCCACTGCGAAGAGGGCAACGGGCCACCTCCTGCCCATTTCTACTTACTCGGGCCGAGCAGAGATCATGAGCTTGTGAGGCTGACAGCTGCATTGATTGCCGTATACAAAAGGCTGGGCAGCATCCAGGATAGCCAATGACTGAGGCAGAGGGCGGGGCTACATTTAACTTCTTAGTTAAAGGCAAACCTCTTCCAGAACCCCCAAACCAGCTTGTTTCATGGACCGACGGGTCTTTGGCAGTTTGTATCTGCAGGATTTGTGGGCCTTTTTGGTCCCCCTTTCTTTTTTTCCCCACCCCCGTTTCTCCCTCCCCCTTCTCTAAGGGGAAGGTAGGAGCCTGGTGGCTTTGTTCACCTTCAGGCTGTTGAGAAGAGCTGCAGCTGTCCTAGGGCTCTCAAGAAGTTATCACAGAGACTCCTAAGAGGAATATTAAGGTTGATACGAATAAAAGAATGAAAATAGGCACTTGTAAGGACTCAGAAGACACACCAGCAGACCGAGGGCATGGAGACCAATAACAAGGGATTGCCGCTCCCTATTGCTTCACTGGGAGGTGTCAGGCCAGAAAAACGCCCTTGGGTGGGGACGCAGAAGGAGCACAAGTCCCTGCTGTACCATCAGGAGGATGCAGCAAGGCTGCGGTGCATCTTGTGTGCTAGCCCTCTTCCTGCCAGGGCTACAAGATAATGGCAAAGGGCCACTCCTAGCAAGACAAAATGCTATCCTAAAATTCATTTGTCATCACAAGACAGGAAGGCTACAAGACAAATGGCAGAGATGTGACAACAACTCAGCTGCGTCCCCTTTACCCCGTGTCACACCCCCCTCACCAGAACCAGTCGAACTCGCCTTGCAAAGTCACTTTGCTTTTGCCAAGCCTCCCGGTCTCCCCCTGCTCCCATCGGGAGGGCTGACGATGGAGCTTTGTGAAGTGCCAGGAGGTTTGTTAACGAGGAGAGCAGGGCGTTACGAGCAAGGAAAAGTGAGGTCAGACGTGACCAGAATAGGAGAGCCCCACGGGAAACTCACAAGGATGAGAGAGGCAGCTGTGCTCTTTCAAGTTGGTATTGAAGCTAAAAGCAGGACCGAAGGAGATGAACAGCAGCAGGGCAAAGGGGGCATTTTGGAGGAAGGAAGAAAAAGAAAAAAAAAAAAAGTCAGCTAATGGTGAATTTTAAGGCCCCAGAGGAATTTCCAACCAGCTCTAAGTATGGGGTTTCATCTTTCTCTTCAAGTATCTGCTTGGGTAATTACAGAGGAATAACACACAGATCATGCCATTTTTTTTACTTCTGGACTTGGTGATTCCCAGCCTTGAACCATTTGTCATTTTGAACCATCTGCTCACCTCAAAACAACTGCCTGTTCCCCTCCAGAGGCAGCTGTATTTTCCTGCCCCACAGCTCCCAGAGGTGCTAAACCCCATTATCACCTGTTTTCTTGCAGAGAAGGCTTCCTGAAAAAAAACCTTCTCAGTCATTATGACTTTTTCACGCAGGCAGGAGCAAAAAAGAAACGTTTGTGAACCAACAGCCTAAGCCATACAATCAACCCATGCTGGTTCCTTTATAAACAGGGGGGCTTTGCATGTTGCACCCACCCCAAATTTGGGCTGAGAGCTGCACACGGTATTATCTGCTTTGCCTTTTATGACACGAGGCAGCTGGTGGGCTGGGAAAGTGGTATTCAACTCCCACTCTTGCCAAAGTTGCCAACTGGAAACACAGAAGGGTTCTGATCGGAGAGGAACAAGGAGAGTTTCTCCCTTATTAGAACAGTAAATCCTTTGATTTTCCTTTTCCCTTGCTCCTCACACACAGCTGGGGACTCTGCAGGGTTTGCTTTTAGGTTGGGTTCCCCCCCCCCCCCCATGTACAGCTAAATACAACAGTTCTATGTATAAAATTCAGCTTCAAACTCACCCGAGATTTTGGAAGCATTCAGCTTTGGGCTCTTTCTACTTCAACACACTATTCCAACCCATCCTCTATACCCACAAACACAACTGTATTATCCTGGATTCAGATCAATGCTGTAGCACCTTTTGCTAAGCAAGACAGCTTTCCCATGACAATACCAAAGCCTGGCCCAGGCTGCCCAGAGAGGCTGTGGAGTCTCCTTCTCTGGAGAGATTCCAAACCTGCCTGGACAATGTGATCCTGGGCCCCCTGCTCTGGGTGACCCTGCTGGAGCAGGAGGGTGAGAGAAAATGATCTCAGGCCTAGGAGGTGAGCAGAGCTGATTTCAAGGTTGCTCCACCCTGCACCAGTTTGTGGTAGGTGCTGGACACTGAACATTGCCCTGAATGCAGCCAGAAAGCCACTGTGCATCAAGTACACACCTGTCCAAAGCACTTGTGTTAAAGAGTTTGTTTGCTCAGGACCTGCTCAGCCACATGCCTTGTCCGGAATGCAGACAAGAGTGATCAGATTCTAGGGACAAATTCCCCACTCAGCCCACTCCTGCAGAGGTTTCAGTCTGCTTCACTCTAGTATCAGAACTTCCATGCGCAAATTATGTGCCGTTTTTTCCAGATCGTGCTGCTCCATTCCAACACGGCTCAGAAGGCAGCTTCCCCCAAATATCTTGCAGAAATCATAAAGCACAGATTTTTTTCCTTAAGAGGAACAGTTTTATTCATCACTGCAGAGGAGGCTGGAATGTTTGGAGCGCAGGCAGTTGGACTGCAATAATGAAACCTCCAGTTTCAGTTAGCAGGTATGAACGTAACAATGTCCTCTTACTAACCCCAGGTGTGGAAGTGGCCTGGGGAACCAGCCAGCAAGTGGGATGAGTCTGAACATAGACAGATCTTCCATGGTGGAAAAAAAAATACCAACAATCTTATCCTTGCAAAAGCCAGGCAAGATCATGTCTCTGTTGTGTCATCTCTTCCAGAAACCTGACAAGTGCATCTTGATCTCTGGCTCTTAGCAACTTCAGGACCTTTCTGAACACTACACAAAGGGCTAAGGATGTTCACCAGGTCTGTCATGCCACACATGGGTGTCTCCAGATGAGATGAGGAGACTGCACATGTTGACATGGAGCATGATGGGAAATCCTCTACCTGGGCAGGTTCCCTGCTGGAGGATGGGCTGATGTCCCACGAGGCTGGGACATGAATACAAATGCCCATTGTAGAGTTTTGGAAGAGCAGAGTTTCTATTTCTTACACATTGTAGTTTGCCTTTTGGTAACAAGTCAACTTATAAGGCTAGATTTTGAGAGGGGAAAAAGTGGAATTCTACTTGCTGTTTCTTTTGGCACTGACCTGCAGGTCTTTCAGTCCTCAGATGACAAAGTGAGGTGGGAATGAAGCAAAGCAGCTCATTTATCAGCCAAATGCTGGATTCTGCCTCCAACACACACCTATCCTCCCCCTGGATTCACATTCCTTGAGGACAGCTCCCACAACCTCAACCATCCACTGCTAAAACCAGAGCCCTGCAATGACTGTCTGCCCTTCAGCCTCTCCAGGCACCCAAGCGAGGCCGAGTCACAAACCCAGCTCATCTCACTGACTACAAACCATGCCTCATCCTCTCTCATTACAAACGCTCCTTTGGTCGGCAAATATCCAGTGCATTCACTACCAGCACTGTCAATAGTGATTCAGTGAGAAGTCACTGAGAGCAGGAAAGGGGATAAACAGCTACATGCAGGTGACACAGTCTGCCAAGGGTGTGCACACCCCTCAGACAAAGGTGCCAAAGGCTCTAGGCAGAGTAAATAAAATCCAGGGCAGAGCCTTACCCGATTAAAAGAAAGTCAAACCAAGAAAGAACAGAAATAAATTGCTTTGCTGAGACTCATCTGCTGCACTCCCACCACAAGAGCTGCATATCGATGTCTTAAAGCCACCCAGCATGGCAGCTGTCTCCCTATGAGGGCCCAGCAGGTCAGGCTCTGTTCTGCTTACCTGAAACTCCCACTGTTCCTTTTCTTGACCACTGTGCTTCCTGGATTGAGGGCAGCATCGCCACGTGCTGCAGAGCAGCCGCCGTACTCTCCTGTAGGAATGACTATGTTTTAGCAGCAGCCAAGCAGCCTCCTCAGCTATACCTATTCCCTCTGCTGCTCTGAATAGCCTTAAGCAGGGCCCAGCACCCACCATCCTATAAACAAGCTTTAATCCCTGTTTATCAGTTCCTTTAAATCCACAAACTCCTCCTGGTTAACACACAAGTTAAGGTTTGCCCTCTGCAATCTACTCTGCCATAATATGGGTGAAATTTAAGTTGACATTTATTTCTGGAGAATCAAAGCATGTCACCTGGTCCCCAGGAAGCCACTTCCAACTGCTGCTGGGAAAAATGTCAACAATGCTCTTAGAAGCTGGCCAGACACAGATTAAGCAGAGGATGCTCAGGAAAGTAAACTATTTTAAAGATACTACACTGACCTTGTAGTGTTTCAAGTACTTCCAGCAGTGCTATCTGTCTCAACAGGAAGGGAGAGAAATCTAAGAAGTGATCTATCTCCTGCTCCTCCTTCCTATTTTGGCCAAAAATTAGACCTCCTGTTAGCCAACCCTGGGCCAAATGAGGCAGAAGATAAGTGTCTGCTGTTCAGCACCGTCTTTGGCTTGGAATTCAGAGCCTGCCTGGTGACACAAAGGCTCGGCACCACAGATGCACTGGTTTCTCTTCCAGCGGGAGAGTGGGAACAGCTCAGGATCTCACCATTTGACTTGTTTTATCCCCGTGACCTGTCAAAACTCTTGAAAGAAATACTGGCCTGGACAAGGAAGAACTTTTCCTTCTTCCTGCCTCCTCTCTGCCCTTCCCTGTGCAGGCTTCATGCCTGTCACCTGCTTCCTGGTTATTATGTGGCCAGGTAGCTCCCACATGGCTCATTTGAGAAACCGATTGCAGGAAGCCATAAGTGACCAGGTCACAGATTTTTGGGGAGGGGAGGAAAAGAAGAATTAAAAAAAAAAATTAAAAAAACAAAACCAAACCAAAACTGTGGAGAAAGAATGAATGGACATGAACTCGCATAACCAGACTGCAGCTGACAGGATCAACGGGATGATTCAATTGTGTGTAACTGAGGCTCCCTTTGGGATCTAAACATTTAATGACAGGGAGCTACACCTTGGAAAGCAATCCAGTGGAGACAGGACAGTCAGCTCTTCTTCCCTCCCCTGGAACTGGGGCACATGCAAAACAAACCCATTAGCCCAAAGGTAAACTGTGGAGGCTGCTATGCAGGATGCAGGGAGATTCCAGAGCCCTGCTGTCATTAGCAATCCTTTCTGCTTTAGCAAGATGAAGGGACAATTTTCTTCTCCTCTAACTCTTCCCATGCTGCCACAGCAGTACCAGGTGGCCAAAAATTCAACCTCAGAGCTTTACTAGAACCACCACCACCCCTTTAGAGCATGCCATCCCAGCAGTACCTGCGCCACAGTCCCATGGCTGCACGTCATGTCCTCCGTCCAGCTGCTTGAACGCTCTTGTGGGTCATGGACCCGGAGCCTGTGGCTAAACCACAGGGCTCCTGGTTGCAGAGTGGCATGGAGGTGACTATTTTTTCTGGGTTTGAAGAGAAAAAAAAAAAAGTTGGGTAGGATCTGGTAACAATTAACACCCCATACCTAGCTCTAAAAGTCCCTAAACCCCAGACTGTGTGCTGGAAACATCTATTAGAGATGGATCTTTCTCTGCTCACCCCGTTCTTAAGTTGTTCTGCAGCATCTGTTACTGGCCACTGCAGGAAGATGGTGGGGCTCTGATCCTATGTAATCCATTTGATGCCAGAGTGAGCTCTAGGATTGCCAGTTTCGTGGCTCTCCAGCTTCTCCCTGAATGTCAACAACTGAACTAAAGCACCCTGCTGAACAAGTGGACCACACTTTTAAATCAGCAAGATATTTACTGCAGTGGTGGTGAGGGGAAACAAGTGATTTTAGGACAACTGTTCTGTGTGCTAGCAGCCTGGAACACCCAGAAGTCACCTAGAGAGACTGTGTGCTCAGAAATGCTGCCCTGATCTCACCTGAAGAGAGTTGGGGTTTCTTTGGTTTGTTTTGTTTCAAGTTTCCAGGCTCAGTACAAGAAGACTGGAGTCAGGAAGCTTCATGTTCAAAGCCAGTGGCCCAGCCATTGTCTTGACTTCAAAGGATGGATCAGGGGATGTTTACCTTCATCCCTCTGAACTCCCCTTTTGTTTTCCCTACTCTCAAACTCACACATCCTTGCGAGGCAGAACTAGAACTACAGGCGCTACTATAAATCAAAGGATTGTTCACAAGCACTGCGACTTACAAATATTAGAATCCTATAAATACAGACTATCTGGAAATCAGAATATTTTCATGGCGTGACACTTCCAGTACATTTTTGCTTTTGCCAAGTTAAAAGAGAGTCAGGTGCCTTCAAACTGCACTGATTTATTGGACTGTTCTCCAGTGAGCATCTCATGGACTCTAAGCTGTGCAAAGCACAGCTCCTTCAGAGGAAGGTTTGATGACTGAAGTCAGAGAGCTCCTCTCTCATCACTTCTAAAGGAAAATGTTGATTCATGCTCGGAAAGGGACTGAGTCCCACCAGACAGAGTCTGCTGGGAAGTTGCATTGTATCACTTGCCCTCATCTTTGTGCTCTCACCTTATCCCTGATTGGTTGTCTCAGCATCAGTAAAACTCCTCCATGCTCAAAAGTTTGCTGAGAAAGAGTAAGATCAAGATTTCACTATTGACAAGGAAGCCTCACTGGGCCCTGCTACCCCCTCCTCCCTTAGCCTGGCCCCCTCAGTGAGTCCATTCAGCTCGCTGCACCTGCGCAGAGCTAACTGGAGAAGAAAAAAAATGAAAATTATTAATGTGCTTCCTGGCACTTCAGCATTCCCCACAAGGACAAAGCTGGAAGAAGACGGGAAATCACAAATTCCTTTGGAAAGAAAGCAAACCAATGGACAAGGGCTCTGCCAGACAAGTTACTTGCTGCTTCACGACATGGGTGTATCCTGCCAGGAATACCAAGCAAATCCTGAGGGAGATGCTGAGCCGCTGCATCCTGCGGCACTGAAGAAAGTCACCTTCACCAAGCATCTGAATGAATGTGCTGGAGAGGAGCTGGGGGGCCTCCCTGTGCTGGGGAGATGAGAATGATGTTACCCCAGCTCACTACAGCTGTCCATGGTGACCAGGGGCATTACAGAATCATAGAATCATTTTGCTTGGAAGAGATCTTTAAGCTCATTGAGTCCAACTGTTAACCCATCACTGCCAGGGCACCACTAAACCATGTCCCTCAGCACCACATCTTCACAGCTTGGAAACCCCTCCAGGGATGGGGACTCCACCAGTGCCCTGGGCAGCCTGGGCCAGGCCTTGACAGTCCTCGTGAGGAAGAAATTGTTCCTCGTGTCCAACCTAAACCTTCCCTGGTGCAACTTGAGGCTGTTTCCTTCTGCATTGTGATGGTTAATCCTCTGTCTCCTTGACATTTCTTTGTGAATGGAGCTGGGCAGAACAGCAACTCTGGTTTCAAGCTGTTCTGCTCTCTCGCCCAGATCGGGAACTGGTTCCTGTGACAGGGTCCTGAAAGCAGGGACACTCAGAGCCCTCTGTTTAGCTGGGGGAGCAAGGAAAAAACATTGATTCCAAAATACAGGAGACTTGTAGTCTCCAACACGAAGCATTCCACGTCAGAAGTCAAAGCTGAAGAGCTCTAAACTTGTTGGTTTATGATTTGGATCCAATGAACAACCCAAGCACACCCACACCAGATTGCATCTGCATGTAAATAATGAATACCTCAGACATCAACATCAGCTTCCAGGACAGATCTTGCTGATTGTGTTTACTTCACACGGGAAGGCTCCAGCATCACTGTGAAAGCAGAAGGTGACAGAGGTGGGGGAATCACAAAGGCTGAGGTGCTGCAGAGACCCTCAGGGATGTGAAGCCTGGGAGATTCTGCTCTGCCTCCAGTTCAGCCTTTGGCTGGAAAAACACTGCTTTGCTCCTCATGGAGACAGTCGGCTCAGTCCTGTCGCAGGCAGAAAGAGCCAAGGCAGAAATGTTTAAAAAATCCATTGAGGTGGCTAAAGGAGAAAAGCAGAGTACATGCAATGAAGAGCCCAGATCTCAGCCAAACTGCCACCCTGCTGACATCCACGTGCCAGCACTGACTGTTAAGGACCAGAACAAGATTACCGAAAACAGAGTACACACAGCTGTCATCATTCCTGCTGACAACACCTGCTGTCACCGCTTCCCTTGTCAGCTCCGCTACAGGCAAGGAAGGAACTGAACTAAAAATTTCTCTTTGATGTCAGAACCAGAAAGTCCCTACTGAAAGCACTTATGCTGGGGGACCGTGGCCTGACCTTTGCCTCTTCCACAGGGTCGGCCAAGCACCACCCAGCCTGCGCCTGCAGCTGGTCAGGCCACAGATGCTTGGCTGGTGACCAGAGCGTGGTGGAGACTGGGTACAGACGCAAAGATACAGAGAAGCTGAGACCTGATGTGAACAGACACACCTCTAACCCAAACAGGGAGAGGAACCAAAGCTGATGCAGGAGAAGGTAGAGTTGTTTTGGTTGGAAGGTACCTTTCAAGGTCATCTAGTCCAATCCCTCTGCAGGGAGCAGGGCCATCTGCAGCCAGAGCAGGTTGCTCAGAACCCCAGCCAACCTCACCTGGAATGGTTCCAGGGATGGGGCATCAATCACTATAGCCCCAAAAGCCACATTTAGGCTCCTGACCCCAAGTGAAGGGCCTCTCCAAACAAGCAGGTGCCTCCTGCAGCCTCCCCCTGGCAGAAGCTGTGCTGGCTGACCTGTCTGCACACAGAGCTGGCTGCCAGCAGCACTTTCATCTAGAAGCTAGGAGACTGGAGGCACTGGACTATTAGAGCAGTTAGGAAGGCAGCACTTCTTCCTTGGCTGCTGCGGAGCCAGTTCTGAGCATCTCTGAGCTTACACTCTCCTACAAGAGCTTCTGCAGCACAATTTCCCTTCCTCCTCCTCCTCCTCCATCCCCAGCCCTGTAGGTGCCAGGCAGAGCCTCTCTTCCCATCCCTGCAGCTCTAAATTTGCCTGGTTGCTGAGCACGTCTATTCTAGGCAGCCAAAGGCAGGCGAGATGAGGGAAGCGAAGCGCGCTCATCAGCCGCGTTGTGAACAGCAGTGGTGCCAAGTTCTTCTCTGCTACAGCCAGTTCAGAGAACGTGTCTGATCAGGGACTTCAAGCCAAGAGACACCATTTGTGAAAGAAATGGGAAAGAAGTTCTTTCTGTACAAAACATCCAGGCAACTCTCAATGATCTGAGGGCACAGGGAGAAGCAAAAATAGCGATTACAACAGAAGAAACTGCTTCGTACAAAATACGGGTCAACCAAGTGTTCTAATCAAGGTCAGGACATCAAGAACGCCATTTTGGGACACCAACAACCCCCAGGTGGCCTAAACTGAGGATTGACATGGTAAAGCAAAGCAAACCAGTTGCCCTGGTCCCAAAGCAAGCCCTACTAGTGTTGGGAGAGCCTGCAAACGCTTCCCAGCTTTGGGCAGCAGCATCTGCGATACAGCTAATCCCCAGTTAGCCCAGAAGGATTGAGGGCTGACAGCATGGAAGGGAGGGAGGGTGCTGTGTGCATGCTACCTACTCCCCCAGCAAAGCAAGGGGTGAAGGTGTCAGGGACAGGAAAAAGCTAATCTGTTTTCATCCACATAAAAAAAATAAATAAATTCACAGTTGTCATCTGGCCTATGCTCCCAAAGCAGGTAATGAGGGCAGTAACCCGGGAGGGTGTAGCAAGTCAGCAAAGCTGGTTACATCCATCACATCTGATCTCCTACACATTGGAAAATAAAACCCGTCCCTCCCTCCTGAGAGGCTTAAATCTCTCGATGGGATTAAAGTCTATCAGCAGGCTACCCTGGAGAGAACAATCCGGCTTTTGCTGGGTGATAGCCGAGATCGTATCAGGGAGCGATGCAAGGAATCAGAGGGGAATTAGAGAGGAGCACAGGCAGCATTTTCTGCTTTTAGCTTCCCTTGTAACACTCAGTGGCATTTCAGGTAAAGCAGCTCCCATTTTCATGCCTTGTTAATCTTGACATTACAACAGGAGCAAAGCCAGGCCCAGCTCTGGTTCTGGCTTCTCTCCGCTCCCACTGACTGTAGCTAGAGGCAAATGCCTGCAAATGTCTTTGCAGCTTGGGTCTTGGGCACCTCAGCTGTTGGAAAACAATGACCAGACTAACATGGGGCAGAGACAAAGAGCTTCTCCTACCAAGTCATGTGGCAGCACCTCATGCTCTTTGGACAAGCACAAGGCTCGAGGTAATTGTCAGGATTTTTGTTTGTTTGTTTTGTTTGTTTGTTTTCCCTTTTTTCTTTTTTTTTTTTTTTTGTGCTGTGACCCTGTGGTGGCAATGAACTCTGAACCTTGGTCTAGTCAGCTCACAGGGCTCTACCAGCCTCACCAGACCCAGAGGAGATCAGAGGTTTCTGCTAGAAGCATCACTGTGCTGGAGAAGATCTGTAGCACGAGGAGTTTTTGTATCGGACACTGCCCTCTGAACAGAGACAGCTTTGCTCTGTCAGGAGTGCCCTCTACTGAAATGACAACAGTCCTACAACAGGCAAAGCCTTTGCTTCTGTTTCCTTCACGCAGTTCTGGAACACAACCTGGGACACAGCACAACCCGGGACACAGCACAACCCAAACACCAGGCAAGTGAATACAGTCCATTTAATACAGTCAAACACAGAGGGACCACAACAGCTACACAAGATAAACTGAGACGGACAGGAATGAAACAACAGGCAGGAGAAAGCGTCAACAGATCTAAGACTGTGGAACAAAGGGGCCATGTCTCTCCAATACACAGAGCCACCTCTTTCTCCATGCTGGACAAAGTTCTGAGGTCTCATCTCTGGTCGACAGAAGAAGGCTGGAGAGAGGTGTCTGGAGCTGGAGGAGCTGCCCTCAGCGTGGTCAGTGCTCTCAAACAGGAGCACCCTGCCCACCTGCAAGGAATGGAGCAGCACCCCCAACTGTTCCATGCTGGAGAGGACAACCCCAGTGCAGAGAAAGTTTCAGGGCCAAGCCCCAGATCAAGGAATGTCATGGCTGCCTCAGGGCAACTCACCAGTCCAGCCTCTCCTGCCCAAAAAGCTAGGGAGCCCCACCAGCAAAGATGAGCTCCAGAGCAGCTTGAATGTCCCCTCCAGTGGCCTGCAGGGCTCGGAGACTTAGCTCATCATCCTGTATGCCCATGTCTCGCAGCTGCTGAAGCTGAGGTTGCCACTGGCTCTACAGACAGGAAACAAAAGAAGCCAAGGGTAGGTGCCAGAGTCCAAGCAGAAACAAACCAGCCTTCTCCACAGCCCACTCACCCATGCTACTTTCTCCCACCTCTCTCAGCACTGGTGTTAAGGTGTACAGCACTGTACTCAGCACTGGTAAGGCTGCACCTCGAACACCGGGTTCAGTTTTTGGCCTCTTGCTCCAAGAAGGACATGGAGGGGCTGGAGCATGTGCAGAGAAGGGCAGCAAAGCTGGGGAAGGATCTAGAGCACAATTCTTGGCAGAAGTGGCTGAGGGATCTGGGGTTGTTCAGCCTGGAGAAACGGAGTCTCAGAAGAGACCTTCTTGTTCTCCACAACTCCCTGAAAGAAGGTTGGAGCCAGGTGGGGTTGGTCTCTTTTACCAAGGACAAGAGGAAATGGCCTTAAGTTGCCCCATGGGAGGTTTAGGTTGGACACGAGGTACAATTTCTTCCCCACAAGGGTTGTCAAGGCCTGGCCCAGGCTGCCCAGGGCACTGGTGGAGTCCCCATCCCTGGAAGCATTTCAAAGCGATGGAGATGTGGTGCTGAGGGACCCACATGGTGATGACCTGGCAGTGATGGGTTAACATTTGAACTGGAAGATCTCTTCCAACCAAAACAATTCTATGATTCTGGGTCACAAGTGCAATGCTGTGTGCAAACAGATCTTGGAAGCTCAAAATCTTGCTGCAAACTCCCCAAAGCCACTGTCCTACTTCCACCCAGTACTTTTGCATTGAGCCTCCTGTGAGAAGCTCTTTGCCAGTGAGGCCCCTTTCAGCTTAACATCCTGCTGCAGCAGGCAGCTGGAGGAACCACCTCCACCCTGCATCACTCGATTGGATATGGGGCTGAAGGAAGAGTCTGTGACACTGACCTGCAGGCTGGGCTGCCCTGAGGCCTGCAGGGCATGTTGTAAGGCCTGGCTGAAGAGGTCATTGGTGATGGGTGTTCCTGACTGGACACTGGATGACATCGGGGAGGTCCCAGATGAGTGACCCTAAGAGGAAAGGAGTTGCATGTGGATCGGGAGAACACTCAAAGGAAACGGAGCCAGGACAGAGCAACATCTGCTGCTCTCCACCACAATGCCTCCCCAAGCCCATATGGACAAGAATTCAGCCACAATTGAGGGCTTGCACTGGGTCAAGCACTGATTTTACAGCCCAGAAGGATCTCCCCCAACTGCTGCGCTACCACTGTACCTGGGTTCCAGGGGTGGGCGTGTGGGAGCTGCTCTCTGGGGTGCTCGCCAGTGCCAGTGCAGTCGCCAGCTCGCTCTGGGTGATGGGCCGGGGTCCAGCAGCCCCAGCATAGCCAAGGGAAGCTGGGCGGGAACTAGAAGCGCTGCTAGATGGTGTAGATCTTGTACTCTGCATGGAGGTGGGGGGGGAATAATCAAATTAAAACAACACTTCTGACGTTGGTTTCTGTGTCCCAGTAAAATCTGGCTGGTCTGCTCATTCCCAAGAATCCCTTTCCTACAATACTTGAACTCACAAGTGCAGAAAATAAAACAAACATCACAGAATGGGATGTGGATTTTTCCACCAGCTCAGCTATCAAACCCAGGGAAATCGGCACTAAACCTTTTAACATATCATCTGCCACCGTAAAAACAACACGTTATTAGCCTGTAACAAAACAATTGACAGATATTTTTTGGCCTAAATATACCATTTATCTTAAAAACTACTTTGTCCTTTGGCCTCTGTTACGGAAGGGCAGGGATCAACACTCCCCTGCTTCCTAACCACAATCAGTATGTTTGTCTCCACAATACCCCTAAAGCCAGAGCAGCTTGTGCCATGCATGAGATGGAAAAGAGACAAATTACATCCATATTGCAAGTCCCAAATAGCTCTTCCACCTGACCTGGCCACTTACCTGGTGGAAGTCATCTTCTTCATCAGAAAGACCTTCGAACAGAAAGCCCCCTGCAAGAGAAAGGAGAATCATGCAGAGAACTGGATGCTGGCAGGTATTAGGCACCAGATGAGCAGCCTGTGGAGTTCTAGACCATGCAACCAGGCTCAGTCCCAACTAAAACAGCCTCTGGTAAGGACAGAGGCCTCAGCACCAACAAGTTTATGTGCAGCAGGTCAGTAGAAGACAACAAAGGCCATCGCAATCTGCTACCAACAGCCATTATTAAACAGGCTGGGTTAGGAGAGGCCCTGAGGCCAAAGTGCCCAAGATGAGTCTCAGTGCACAAACCACAGTTCACGTTTCCAGCTCAGGAACACAAGCCTCTTTTCCTTCCAGCCTCAGGGTGTAGAATCACAGAATGGTTTGGGTGAGAGAGGACCTTTCAAAGACATCTTGTCCAACCCCCCTGCAGGGAGCAAGGGTTGCTCTGCAAATAGATCAGGTTGCTCAGAGCCCCAGCCAACCTCATCTGCAATGGTTCCAGGGATTGGGCATCAACCACCTCTCTGGGCAACCTGGGCCAGGGTCTCACAACCCGCAGTGTCAAAAAAATTCTTCCTTCTACGGTCTTAATCTCTCTCTTTCAGTTTAAAACCATCATCCCTTGTCCTGTCCCAACAGGCCCTGCTCAAAAGTCTGTCCCCATCCTTTTGTCAGGCCCCTTGAAGTGCTGAAAGGCCCCAAGAAGGTCTCCTCAGAGCCTTCTCTTCTCCAGGTTGAACAACCCCAACTCTCTCAGCCTGACCTCACAGCAGAGGGGTTCCAGCCCTCCCATCATTGCTGTGGTCCCCTCCAGCCCTGCCTCTCCTGTGCTGATGACTCCAGAACTGGACCCAGCACTGCTGGGGGGTGAAGGGGGGATTCATCAGAGAAAAATAGCACAAATTTGCCTGCAAATCCCCCAGTCCATCATTTCTTCAGGCTCCCTGCTCATCTGCCTGGCTGCCTGTACCTGGCATGTCACGGTAGGAGCCAGAGGACATCCCTCGGGAGGATGTCTCTGTAGCTGGGAGAGGGGTGCTGCCAGCCACGGAGTGCAGCACGAGGATGATGGCATTCACAAGTGCGGGATGAGCTGGGATTAGGCTGGAGAGAAAAAAGGAAAGAATGAATCATACCCACAGGGAAACTAGGAAGCCAGCAGCTCTGTGTTGGCAAAGAACTTAGTGCACAGCCATTCCCACTGGCTGCCCCACCACCATTGCCTTTGACCAGCAACAAACACCTCCCCACATGGTTCCATGCAGCTGAAGAAACTGAAGCTCCTTCTCAATCCCATGTTCATCCTCCCACTGGGCACATGTCCCCAGTGCTCACCTGGGAGCAGATCTCTGCTGTCAGCAACCAGCTCCAGAGCTGAAGCCATGACCTAGAGGTGACGACAGCCCCGTCTTCCACTAAATTATCCTTTGGTTGAACCCAACAGTGGAGGCAGACATGTATCAAAGTATCAGCTCCCTCCTTCCTGCTCCTTAACCTCTGGCCTGGTTATCTGCACTGGCAGGCAGGAGCAAAACTCTCGCTCCCACCCAGTCTCTCTAACAATGCCACAATGCTGCTTAGTCGCCACGTCAGTTCACGTGAACTTACGTGTCTAGCATGCTGGGGTCTGCAAACACTGAGAAGAGATCCTTGTCCTCCAGGACTCCTGGGAGGGACCAGGAAATGCGACAAGTAAGAGACGGGATATGAGAAACAGGAGCCAGTCAAATGAGAGCCGTGGGAAAAAACAAAAGAATTAATTGTTTTTCAGGAACTGAGTCACTACCAGACACTGTAAATACTCTATCATTGCTCTCTCTGAAGCCTTTTATGTCTTCCTGGAGAGATTATCCATCACAGACACACATTCAAGGGTCAGGGCTTTCCCAGAACAGACTGCTCCACCTTAAGGGCAGGATCAAGTCCAGCACCCACACGCCTCCAGCCAGGCTGTGACTGCATCTCACATCCCACCTGTCTCATAGCAATGTGCCAACAAGGCTACAGCACCCCGGGACAGAACAAGCAAGCTAGATTTAATTCATAATAATGTCAGGAATTAAACACAGATTAACTTTATTTGGCTTTCCTCAGATCCTCTGGATCCCATCTGGACTCACCCAAAGCAACAGGGTCGCTGCTGAGGCCGGGAGTAGCTACAATGATCTGATCCAATGACTCCTTGTTCCCCAGCATCTTAAAGACCTGCCAGAAAAATCAGAGCAGCATCACACAATGCAGCTCTACCATGGGACTCTCTGAAGAGACAGAAGACAGACAGACAGAGGGCACAGTACAAAGCCCTGCTCACCGCATCTCTGTAGGCAGGACTGCTATGCAGGGCGGTGTGAAGGACCCGGAACTCCCGCACTGCTGCTACTTTATCCACAGGCTCTGAGGGAGGAAAAATGACAGGACAAAAGACAGTTCTCCCTCTGTCAGCTTTAGAAGGCATTTTACATACTGGTGATTCTTTATTGCCCCCAAATTCAGCTAATCAGAAGAGTAAGGGCACAGACTAATGACTGTGTGGTCTCAGCACAGTTACTACAGCATAACAAGTAACCGCACTCGCAGCTTCCAGACATAGAAAAATTGAGAGATAGATTCTGCTACGTATAGGAAAGGAAATGGATGAAAGTAACGACTCTAACCCATCTTATTCTACAGACAGGGAGAGTAGGAATACACACGAGCCTGCACGTCCTTTGAACTGACTAACAAGTCACTTTGATCGCGATTCTCTGGCAACGCCCTAAAATTGCTCACAGTTAATTATTTGCCCTCCATATGACACGGTGGTAACTCACGTTGTCTCCACCTAACCTGGTTTCTGATCGGGCTCAGGCCAGGACTTTCGCAGGACATGAACAGTGGAGCCAGACTGAATGCCATAAAAATCAAGCGTCTGGTCATCCCGCAGCTTACGGCCACAGTAGATCAGATCTAGGAGAGAGGAACAGCTCAAAATAAGCATTTACAGCACATACAGAAAGGGCCTGAGGTCCTTAAGTGAGGGGGTTTATTGTTCCACGTGTGTAGGTACTTCATCTGGTCACAGAGATTCAGGGAGGAAATCACAGAGCTGAGATTTGCAGAAAGTCACTTTGCCACCTCCATTAAAAGGGACAACCTCTCACAGCTGTCCTAAGGCACTTCACAATGACACGGCAGTGTTTACAAATCAGAAGGTTTCTTAACAACAGCCCCAAACATTACAGGAGCACTGTGTTCTCAAGTGAATGTGAAGCACACCACCCACTTCACAAGGGACTGAGATCGCTGCTGCATAGCAGAGTCTCCAGAGGGTGCTCTGAGCCCCCACATCCTGCTGTCTGGCTGCGACAAAGTCTTCCCACCAGCCCGACGCCACTACAAGGCGGCTGTCAAGGAGAAGAAGAGGGCGGTAGAGCTTCAACGCAATCCACGCAGGCACCTACCAATGAGCTCAGGGTCTGGGACAGACTCCTGCAATTTGCCAGTGATGAGCTGCTTGAGGTAGGAGATGCTGCACCCGCCGAGTGGACACTCGCCCAGCTCCGTTTCTGGCAAGCGCAAGATGGATTTAGGAGCCAGCGGCTGATCAGCCAGCTTCACTGCGATGTGCCACTCGGGCAGCGCCATGCCGGCCTTCTCGCGGAGCCGAGCCAAGCTAAGGCCCGCAGAGCTCTGGAAAGGGAGGAAAACAAACCCAGTGAGACTCTTCACAAACGAGAGAAACGCTTTTACCAACCCAAAGGCCTCACCCTCACCGGGAAGCCACAGGAGGCCTGGGCAGCACACGGCCACGCTTCTTAGGTCCCTACCTCAGCCGAAAGCGACAGGGAAGGCAGAACTGCCCTCACCGGCCGCAACACCCCGCCGGGGACAAGGGGAAGCCGCGAGCAAGGCCCGGCCCGCCCTTCCCGCCCCCAGAAGGTCCGTTTCGCGCAGCAGAGCAGGGGCGGGATGCGGAGCGAGAGGTCCCAGCAGCGACAGCTCCGCTCAGCCACGCAGCCCCCGGCCCGGTGACCCCCCCCAACACCTACGCCACAGGGCTCCGCTCTCCCTGCGCCGCCGGAAAGGGAAGCGGTCTCTGGGAGCGCGAGGCACCCTGGGAAATGGAGTCCGCCAAGAGGAGGCGGAACGGCCCCCCGAGGGGGGACGGCTGGCGATTGGGTGGCTCCTTGCCTTGACAGAGAGGAACGAGCCAATAGGAGGCCGGCGGAGGGTTTAAAAGCAGGAGTGCGATGGGCGGTGCGCCCTGGGTAGGACTGCCTTTAATTAACGATACTTCATTAAGGGCCTGCCCCCCTCCCCACCATCCTGTCCCCTCAGCCAGAGCACCCCCCCAAGCGGGGGGGGGAGCGGGTCCCCCTAGCACCATCCACTCCTTGACCCCAGCACTCCCAAAAAAGGAGAGGCCCCTGCCACTGCTCCTCCAGCCATCAAACCCCATGCCAAAGCACCAACTTTTTCTGATGAGAAGAGCTGTTTGCATTCTAAAAAAAGACAAGTTACCATGAAAGTACAGAGCAGCTACAAGAGCTGCATACCAGGCAAGCTCACAGCACTAACAGTCCTTAAAATGGTCTGCACAGCACCAGGCAGCTTTAAAATGCACCCTTACATGGTCTGATTCTCCATCTACCCCAAGTCTGGGTTCTACATTTTAAACCAGGCCAGGTCTGAGTCAAAAAACCCACCATATTGCACAATAATTCTTTGCAGCATGAAGATTGTGAGCCCACACCCAAAGAAAACAGAATAAGCTCTTATTGTTTTTAAGCTTAAGAAGTTTATTTGTTTTCTTACAAAGGAGTCAAGTTGTGACAAACCTAAAGGTGACAAGTCTTAAACTTGAGTGGCATCCTACCAGTGTGCCCTAAGAAAAGCAAACAACCCTCTGTCTGCTTCCCAGCCCCAATGTGGGGAGCAGCCACAGGAGAACTACAGCCTAGCAGGCCATTAAAATGCACAAGTCACTACACAATATCTAAACAAAATCAGTTAAATGTCAAATGGGTAACAGTCAAATAACTCTGGTTGAGGAGGGAAGGAGGTTGTCCCCACCTGCAGCCTGGCCCTCAGGTGACTGACAGCAGTCCTTCCCTCTAGAAGCACTTGCGATGGACAATGGAAGGGCCAGACTCATCATACTCCTGCTTGCTGATCCACATCTGCTGGAAGGTGGAGAGAGACGCCAGGATGGAGCCACCGATCCAGACCGAGTATTTACGCTCTGGCGGGGCAATGATCTTGATCTTCATGGTGCTGGGTGCCAAGGCTGTGATTTCCTTCTGCATCCTGTCAGCAATGCCAGGGTACATGGTGGTACCCCCAGACAGCACTGTGTTGGCATACAGGTCCTTCCTGATGTCCACGTCACACTTCATGATGGAGTTGAAGGTGGTCTCATGGATGCCACAGGACTCCATACCCAGGAAGGAGGGCTGGAATATGGACTCGGGGCATCGGAAACGCTCATTCCCAATGGTGATCACCTGCCCATCAGGCAGCTCATAGCTCTTCTCCAGGGAGGAAGAGGAGGCAGCTGTAGCCATCTCCTGCTCAAAGTCCAAAGCAACATAGCAGAGCTTCTCCTTGATGTCTCGCACAATCTCTCTCTCAGCCGTGGTGGTGAAGCTGTAGCCCCGCTCCGTCAGAATCTTCATGAGGTAGTCAGTCAGGTCACGGCCAGCCAAATCCAGGCGCAGGATGGCATGGGGCAGAGCATAGCCTTCATAGATGGGCACAGTGTGGGTGACACCATCCCCAGAGTCCATGACTATGCCAGTGGTGCGTCCAGAGGCATAGAGGGACAGCACAGCCTGGATGGCTACATACATAGCTGGTGTGTTGAAGGTCTCAAACATGATCTGGGTCATCTTCTCCCGGTTAGCCTTGGGGTTCAGAGGGGCCTCAGTGAGCAGGACAGGGTGCTCCTCTGGGGCAACACGCAACTCATTGTAGAAGGTGTGGTGCCAGATCTTCTCCATGTCATCCCAGTTGGTAACAATGCCATGCTCAATGGGGTACTTCAGGGTGAGGATGCCCCTCTTGCTTTGGGCCTCATCCCCCACATAGCTGTCCTTCTGCCCCATGCCCACCATGACCCCCTGATGCCGAGGACGCCCCACAATGGAGGGAAACACAGCACGGGGAGCATCATCCCCTGCAAAGCCTGCCTTGCACATGCCGGAGCCATTATCCACCACAAGAGCAGCAATCTCCTCATCTGCCATGCTGACCAGTCCTGAGGCAAAGAGGAATATGGGGATGAGAGTCACTCCTCAGAAGGAATACAGCAGGAACATCAAGAAGCCCTGACACATGTCCTCATGCACTACAGGCCAGAAATGGTTAAAGATCATAGGGAACCTCAAAAGCAGAGTTCAGGCATCTAAAGTGAGAGTGGATATCGAGAAGGCTTAAAATTTTGTCCCACAGGGCCTCAGTGGAGGCATCAGGCAAGCATTATAGCTATGAAGCCCCCTAAACAAGCACACAGACACGAGGGCTGTAAGAAGACAGGGACGTGACATGCACAGACCCTTCCCGCCCTCCCTCGGGATCTAAGTGGCCCAGCAGATGCCAACCTGCAGTGAGCCCCCCACAGCCCTTTACCCCAGACCCGAAGGAAACAAAGGGAAATCGCAACACCAAACCCGTCTGTGCCTTCCGGGGCCCGAAGGCGCCACAAGAGCTCCAGGACCGCTAAAACCCCCACCGCCCATGCCTCCGAGGGGGGACGGCAGAGTCACTACCTCAGACCTCACCTGCGCGCGCTGCTCTCCACAACGCCTCTACAACTGCCAAGCTCGGCCCCGCGTGCGCCCTTTTATCCCCCGCCGGAACCGGAAGCCGCCCCTCGAGCCGAGCTATTTAATTGGCTGCCGGCCGCGCTTTAGTTCCCCCCCCTTTTTTTTTTCAGTTCTTTTTCCTAGAGCTATTTCCGGGGGCGGAAAGAGCTGTGCTCGCGCTTCTATCGGTGGTGTCGTACCCGGAAGTGGGGCGGGCGCTTCCGCTGTTGGGTGACGCCTCCGCCGCCCCGTTTCCGCCTGGGCTGAGGAGGGGCGGCGCGGGGTGAGGAGGAAGGGGGGGGGGGGGGGGGGGCGGGGGGGGAGTGAGGGGGGGGGGCGGGGAGCGGGGGGGGGACGGGGGGTGGGTGGGGGGGGAGGACTTGGAACATGGAGGTACAGGGGACGTCACCGGGGCTGGCGGGCC
>JANIJG010011762.1:0-29679 GCA_024611175.1 Megaceryle torquata | reverse complement strand
AGCCAACCAACCAACCAAAAAACCCTACAAAAAAACAAACAAACAAGCAAATCCCCAAACAAACAACTCTGACAGCATGTAAATGTAGCAGCTCTTTTTGCACTTAATTTCTAAATTTTCAGTTGGTTTTGAATAGCTGCCCTTTAAAGTCATGCTTCCTGGTGAAATCACAATGCTGAAGGGTATTGTAACTCGGCAAGGAGTTGCTAGTCCTTCATTTAGGTCTTGCTGTCTTACTGCTTTAGGGATATTTTAAAAATACTTGTATTTTGTATGCAGGATTTGGTTTTGCAGTATGCTGTACTATTCTAACAGCAGAATATTGTCAGTGAGTTTAGTATCTGCAATTTTTAGTTTTTTCTGTTGTATTAAAAGCTTGCACAATGGAAACTAATGACGAATGTTCATTAGATCTTTCTTTCAGAGAAGACTGTTAGCAAACTCTTGTGCTTCCCTGTAGGACAGTGCAGATTTGCACATCTGTGCTTGATGTGTCTACAGGTTGCAAAACTGGAAAATTGCACTTTAGGGTGAGTGCAGCTTAACTTTTGTAGCTGGCAAATTTAGTTCAGGTTTTGTTGTTGTTAAGAAGCAACATCTTTAAAGATAGATGAGAAGGTAGTAACTATTTAAAGAAGTATAGGTGTTGCAAGACAAATTACGTGCAATGCTGAATTTCTTTCTCAGTTTTTGCAGTCTCAGGAAGTTAAGCTCACTGCTTCAGAGCTCTCTGCTCCTCTCAGAATGATTAACTATATAATCTTGTTTCTTTGACTGGGATGACAATCCTATCCATAAGTGATAACTTGAGCACGTTTTCATAGTGGTCATAAGACGACTAATACTCTTTCCACTCATTTTGAACATGAAAAGATGCTGAACTGACACTGTTAGAGTCTGAAGTTCTCTAGCCTTGGAAAATGCTCTGTAGAGGCCCTAAGTGTGCCTGTTGCCAATATACCCCATTCCAGCCATAAAGGGACCATCTCCAAGGGGAGAGAATAAAGGGAGTGCACCTTTCAGCATCACTGAAGGGACTGCTAGTAAAGGGAGAAGGTTCTGACACAGCTGTACATTCATTAGAAAGCAGATTGACACCAAACAGCCATTTCACAGTACTGACTTGGAAAATACATAAACTGTGATGAAATCTGTGGGCAATGACTGTTGTCTTATTCTACATAAGAAACAAGCTATGAAAGAATGATGTGCAGCATTTAATACAGTATTGCTTTCATATATGGTCTTCTACTCTACACATAGTTGTATCTCCTTATGATGTGGGGCGCACATCTTTCACCCGTTGCCAAGATCTGCTCCTACTGAAGCCAGTAACAAAGGTGTCATTAACTCCCACAAGGAAAAGGTCTTTACTTTCATATGGTTATTGTAGAGTTTTAGCAAGCACTGGAGTCATGGGTGTCTTTGCTTTACTCTGGACCATGTTCTGTGCTGGAATCAGGTGGGTGTATCTCAGATTGCAGTTGTAGTGTTGGTAAACTGGTCCCATCACTTGATCATTTACACAGTTAGTGATAGCTTGGATATTCAATAATCCAAAATCTGCTCCCCCCCATGGACAGGATGAAAAAGCAGTATAGTACAAACCTGAGCTGAGAGAAGAATTTTAAGTTAAATGTGGCTTTTTGCAGTAGTTCTAGTAACAATTTATGTATTTTCTGATAATTCTCCATTTCCCTGCTGTGCTGTTTTAAAGACCAAGGTGTTCTAGCTGTAGAATCCACTTTCAGCATTATATGCAGGACTGCTCCTAATAGTACAAAATTCATTTCAGGTTTGGAGGTGCAATGGAAGGCTAGCAGCTTTGGGAATACTGTAATAAAACCACTTGTGTGGAAAAATAATTTTGTGTAGACAGCAGAAATAATGGACTTTCACAGAAGAGAATATTGCTACTTCAGCCTTGTAAGCCCCCTCAGCATAATGGGGCTTTGTTCCTTACAAGCAGATGCCTTCCTTTTCTAGTGAGAGTGGAGGTATCTCGGACCTTTGTAAAATCCACATGGGCTTTTGTTCACCCTTGTGGTTTTAGCTGCTAAGCGCAAGATGAGAAATGCAGATCTGTCTTAATGCATAAATCTCATATTTTTGGCAACCTGCATCTAAACCCATGAACGGCAAATCTTTTCTTAATGCTGGTGTTTTGCCTTTGCAGCACTACAAGACACTGACTGGCTTTCTAGATGTCCAGACAGTTACTCTGATCTGTGTATCTGCCGCTGTAACATAGTGAAGATATATAAAGTCACAATGAAAGACTGGGAAATTTGTAGAAAGAACAGGCTTAACTAAACTTCTGTGGAGATGCTAATATAATGCTAATTGAGGAATTACAATTATTTAACTCTTGATAATGCAGATTTGTCATACAGAATGTAATTTGTTAGTCTGATGCTATGCTGTGCCCTAGTGAGTCACTTTTGGAACTCAAACTTCTTAAAAGTACAAGCAGCTACAGGGGAAAAGGAATCCTTTGAGGAAGATATGTGTGTAAGTAGACATAGATCCTTGTCAAGGAGAGTAACGAATGAAGTCAAGAAGAGTAGTGTAACACGAGAGTCTGACCTGAGTGAGATTGCTAAAATTGAAGCCTTACCGTTTACAATTTTAGGCTGACTTGGATCCTCTCAGTTTAGCATCATATAGAAGATACATACTTGTTTAGCCTTCGGGAATCTCCTTTTCTTGATCTCATTTCCACAGTCCAGAAGAAAGTGAAAGGAATATACAGATAGGTAGGAGAGTTAACGCAGAAAGGCATGAAAAAATAGCTGTTGCTTTAACCCAGTGCACTGGTGCACTGGGACTTGACCCACCAATGTGAACTGGTGGTGCTGTGCTGTGAGGAAATTACTATGTGAGGCCCCAATATTTAAGGCCTCAATTCTGCTGTCATTTCTGCACGGGATGAGCCCTGTATTTGTAGTGAGCTATGTGGACTTTGCAGGATCTGTTCTTGAATATGAAGCTCTGTCCAAGCAGTCAGCTGCAGAATTGTGTCCTTAACACACGATCCGTTGTTGATACAAGGCTGTTGATATTAAGTGTAATTTGGGTGCCTGTTACATAGCCAAAACCCTTGTTACTTCATTTTCCTAAATAAGGCATGAGCAGAAGCCCTTTGCTGTACAACATCTGTAAAAATAATAAAATTAAAAAAAAAAAAATCACAAAACTTCACATACATGTAGTAAATTAAGGCATGTGATTTTGGTCTGTGGGTCTCAACAAACTGCTCGTGTACCTGCCTGAATGTTTTCTTAGCTCTGCAGCTATGTCTGGGTGAGAAGGTATAGTGGGATTTGTTCTCCTGAGGGGGCACAATAGCAGCTCTCATCTGCCACTCTGTGGGTGACCGCTTGCTACTGGCCAGGATCACTGGTGGATGCATCCTCTGCACTTTTGTGTGAAGTTGTCTGAAATATGGTGATTAACATGATTATTGGAATACTGTATTTTGTATAACTTAGAACATGTAAATACACTTTTAAAACTAATCTGTTCTATGAAGTAATAAATAAGTGCTTCCACTGTAATATCTGAATATTGTTAATGCTTTGTGTAGCTTGATTTGGGATTATTTTTTTCCTAGAGAACTACAGAAATCAAAACTAAGATTGATGTTGTGGAATTCTAGTCTAGTTGTGATGCTTTCTATCAACAAAATAATGTTTTAAAAATAATAATGAGCTACTTAAGCAGAGAAACTGAGAATTTGAGGGAGTTGATTCTCTTCCAGTCTTTCTTTAACAGTAGCCACTGATTGCATTCATAACTGTACTCTTCCCATCCCATTTATTTACACAGTTGATTTGTTGTTCTGTGAGTAGCATTTGGAAAGTGGCAATATTAAATTATTTGTAAAACTTAGTGATTGAGGAAAATTAAAGTATTGGTTTGGTTGGTTGCTTTGTTTTATTTTTAACTATTCTCTCTTTTGGCTCAAACAGATCTGTCTCCACCCTTCAGCCAGACTGCAGCAAATTGCAATGAAACAGTGAGTGACTGTTACTGAAGCTTATTTGTAACCTAGATAGTCTACATCTTTATTAGTTATATTATGTACATAGATGACACAGGTATCCTGTTGTGGTGTGGAGAGAAAGTGATTAATGACTTGAGGTTTTGGAACTTTCATCAGCTTTCATGATCTTTTCTATCTTGTGTTGAACAGAAAAAACAAAACAAACCACAACAGCAAAAAAAAAAAAAAAAAAAAAAAAAAAACCACAAACAAACCCCCCAAAACAAACAAACAAAAAAAGTGGGATGAGAATCATGAGTAGGCTGCTAGGAAATACGAACACTTGGGTTTTGAGGAGGAGGTGAGATTGATCCATCAGCCTTCATCTAAAGAGATAAGCCTGTGATGACACTTTCCAGCCATAATGTAACTTCTTTGTCTTTACTGCTGGACTGGAGCAGTCTTTGGTAATAGCTGTGTCTGTTCATAAACAACAAAGCCTCAACATCTTTTGTACTGGGCAGAGATGGTGGCTTACCCCCCACACCTTTTTTTTTTTTTGTAATCTCCTCCCAGTGTCTCTAGGCTGCAAAATGGCTATGAACCAGCTAAGCATATGTGCAAGTTATTAAGAAAATTCTGTTCCTGTAAAGCTTTTTCAGAGACATACAGTTCTTAACTAAATAGTTTTGAGGAAACTCCTGTTCACTATATTTGGCATGAAATTCTGTTGCCTCTTGGATAAAAGTAGTTTTGTTGGCTTCAGATGTGACACTGATCTGTCCCATTCATTCAGTGGGATGGATGATAAATCTGCACAGTATTTATATAACATAAATCTGATCTTAATTTTACTGCTTGTTAAGTTGTTCAGTCTTTTGGATGTTTACTCCTTGAGGCTGTCTATATAATTCTTGCAAATGTAGCTGCTTTTTGAAGCAGTCCAAGTGCATTTGAGATAATCCTGACTGAAAATTCTATAGAAATTAAAGAGATAATAAAGATTGTAAAGTGGCTGGGTAAAACTATTGCCATAAATGGTTTTAATTTATAGATGATATTTTTTTGTCCCAAACTGCTTATTTTGTACATAAAACTACACACTCCTGGCAGCTGATTGGTGAAAATAAAGGTGCTTAAACAGCAATTTAATGAGGAAAGGGCATTTCACTGTTGCAGAGTTGGTATTATTTTATATTTCCATTTATTACACTTTTTAAAATGTATAAACCACAGATTTGAATTCTCAAAGTCTTCAGCTTGGATTTTATGAGTAGTTTAAATCCTCTCACTTCTCTGCTCGTAACTGGTTTTTAAGAAAAAGAAAAGCTTTTGTTTAAAATGTAAAATTTTGACTGTATTGAATTCTGTTAGTACCCTTCCTTTTTAAGAAATAAAATGTATATTCCACTATGCTGAGATCCAGTAATTTTGTTCTCTAGATAGCATGCTGTGTGCTGTACTCCCCAACTGCCAGCTTTACACCTGCAGCTCACACTGAGGCTGGTAGATCACCTTTTAGGATTAGGTTCTTGCTGTGTGTTTCCCATGTGTTAACAAGCTCCATTTTTATTTCCTGGATTAATTGATTTTAAAAACTCTGCAAGGTTTTGTATTTGTCCTGTGATAATTTGAAGTTGAGCTCTTGGAGGTAGGGGGAGAGATCCTGAGAACAAACAGTCAGCCACAGACACTTGAAGCTTGCTTTGTCTGTTACTTTGGAGCTGACAATAACTACAAAATAATCAGCATTTAGTTTTCTTTCTTTCATGGAAAGGAGAGCCTAGAGTAGATAAGCTTTGACCATTAGGACAGCTTTCTCCATTCCTCTTTTTTTTTTTTTTTTTTTTTTTTTAACCTATACCTTAATTGTTTGATTTGGGAGGGGTTTGGTTTTTGGGTTTTTGTTTTTGTTTTTTTTTTTTCCCCAAGGTGTGGTAGGTGAAGATTAACCCGGTAAGAAATGTATGTCTTCTGTACATTCGCTACTTCTGACCAGAAAGGACAGCTTCCAGAAAAGGCTGTGTCCACTTTCCTTGATCTCTTATCTATGATACTTCTACCTGAGATGTGTGCTTTCAAGGGAAATGAGATCACTGGTATTCTAGGTTATCTGGAATATTTTGGCATATCTGGAAACTGAAGTACAGTAGACTTTGTTGGTTCTGTGCTTTTTTAAAAGGTGTCTTGTATCACTAGTGTTGGGTGGTGGTAGGAAGGAAATAAAAGCCTAAATCCCTCCCTCCTGTTCAGAATTTCTGATCCAACTCTGCAGGTAGGGCTTTAATCTGCACCGACACTCGATACCTCATCCTCAAATATCAGGAAATGGTTATCTAGTCCAGGCATTAGAAGGCCTATGAAGACTGGGATGGCATCTCATGTGGTCATTCATCAGTCTAATTTTGAAACCTACGTATGAAGATGTCTGCCTGCAACATACCATAGCAAATTAGGAAGTAAATTAATAGGGTTTTGCAGAAGGAAGACATTGTGTCAGTTGTTTTTCTCTGGCTATCTTCCAGAGCCATGGCACGATTAGTGACCCAAGCAATTTGTGCATATAAACTAAAACCTGAGCAGTTTAGAGAGAGGGCTGTGACCTGTGCTATGTGCTGAAGGTCAAAGGCTCAACAGCAAAACAAGGGATTGCAGTAGAAAATGAGTGGATACCTTAACACAGAGTCAGTGGAGTATATTTGGTACCTCTTCCCTGTTGTGATGGCAGCTGGCAGCAGCACGGATGTTTATTATACAGTGCCTTCTTTTCAGGGAGCTTTTATGTTCTCTTGGGTGGGTGAATGGAGGTGAATTTATAAATATGCAAACTCTGCACATTATATTACTAGTTCCCTTCGGGAAATTTGGCAGCCATTGGTGATCTGAAAGATGCCAATGGAAAAAATTGCAACCTCTTACTCAACCTCCTTCCTGTTGTGTGTTTGGGCATGGGGAATCTGCTGACCTCAGGAGTTAAATGCATTTGTACTTGTTTTTTCTCCTGGCTGCACTAGATCTGCGAAAGAGTGGGGAAAGTATCTGTCTTCTGTTTGGTTTGTAGTGCTCTGTAGCAGGAGCTGGAATGCCTTGGTTGAGAAACGTGCAAGAGCTGCATCCACCAAGGTCTTCTGGGTTTATGCTTGCTATGGGTTGTGATCATTGACTCAAAATGGACATTGGGAAAACATTTTAAGTGTCTTATGTATCTCTCAAGTGATACAGTTCTCATACATTTGGGAAGACTGTTGGGCTTTGAGAGGCTGTATCTGTGGAGTGACCAGATTGCAAAAGTGGTTTCAACTTCCACTTGCCCCTGAAATCCCTTCCATCCATCCCATGTCATTGTAGCCCTGTGTGACTCTTTAAGCAGGAAGGAACGGATGCAACTGAAGAGCAGGCTGACACCTTCTCTGCTGATATGCAAAGCTGGGAGGCAGCCTGCTGTGGTGTCTGAAGAAGAAGCAGGACCTGTGACAAGAGTGCGAGTCCCAGCTCATCAATCTGAGTGAAACATTGCTGGAGACCTGGCATATAAAGCAGACCCACCACCCAGCATGGCCTGCAGTATGACACTGGAGCCCCTCTCCTGCCCTGGAAGTGGGAGAGACAGAGTGCATAAAGATGCTGTTGTGTGGAGGCCTCAGAGCAAGATGCTCTCTTCCGTCCTGCCTCAGTTATGCAGCCTGTGATGCTGTGAGGGGAGGTGGGGAGAGAGACCAGTACTGCACGTGAAGACCTGGGCAGGCTTCTGAGAAGTGGGAGAACAGTGGAAGGAAACTAAGAACAAATTGACTGTTGAGGGAGTTAAGACAGAAGCTGCTTCTTGTCAGTATGGCAGACAGGGGGGTGGGTGAGGTGTCCCTGGGAAATAATTGCAAAAGGTCAATATGGGACCAACCTTCCTCCCCTCTGGAAAGGGGAGGAGGCAGAAGATGCTTGTTTGGCAGATAGCTAGGTGGAGTGGAGTGGAAAGGTGCTGACAGTATGCCAGATATGGCAAGAAGTGAGTTCATGTACCTTATCCCTCTTGTACTTGATCACAAGTTTATGGTCAAGTTGCCTCTTGAATGCTTTAATCCTGAAATGTGCTTCCAGCTTGGACAGCAGACTCAGCAACCAACCCCTGGTTGAACCCTGGAGCAGTAAGCCTTTGAACCAGAGCTGTGTGCGTGTTCCATGGTGGCAGTGTGGTGACAATAGGTCACTGCACCTGCACTCCAGACTTTGTGCTGTGGGTGCACCCCATGCTGCAGTGCTCCTCAACTCACTTGTGCTTAAGAAGGTTGTCTGGAGCTTCCAAAGAGCAGTTGCCTCAGCCAGCTTCAGTCTTGTGTCATCAGTCAGCCAATGCAGTCATCTCATCCTGCTCGTTGCTTATTTGCTCCTAAGGATTTATATGCTATCTGTAAGTGTAAAATATACAATTTGAGGAGAAGTAGCCTCCTCACACTCTCTGGGATTCACATACTGCCTCATTCTGGAAAGTGATGTGTGTTCTAGTGCCCTGCCTCTGCTTAGGACAGTGCCACAGCCCAAGAAAAGATGCTATTTCCAAATCCTTCTCATGCTGAAGGTAAGGCCGGCTTCACTAAGCTACAAGATCACAGGCCTACTGCAGGACTAAGGTTGGGGGAGTTGCTGCACATCCTTTCTTGGCAACGAGGAACTGTCAGGTATGCTTACATGCAGCACGAGCCCATCAGAGCCAACGGCACGGGACCTACAACTAGCTTCACCACAAGGAAGATCTCATTAGTCTTTGCATTACTCAGGCCTGCTAACCCCGAATGGCTCCCAAAAAGGGATGAAACACCCTGTTGTTGTGGTGTGCCACCATTTGCAGGGAGGACAGCCTCCCAGTCAGGCAGAAAGCTGAACCTGGGTGCTGCTGCCTGGGGGAGGGCTCTGTAGAGTACCCAAGGAGCAGATGGCTGCTTGGGGGGCTGGTTTGAGGTGTTCTGAGGGAGGGTTCGGCTGTTTGCAGCCCCTACGTATTTGAAGGGAAAAGCTGTTCTGTGTTCGTGTGGGATACAGGGACCATCCCTCCTGCCTGTGCGGTCACGGTACCGTTGTCCTTCCTTGCCGCACCTCATGGAGAGGCCCATTGCTTCTCGGCCTCTTGAAGCTTCAGGGTACCTAAACATGGGGCTGACTGAGGAGTAAAGGAGGCGTTTCGAGCCCCGGGCGCTTCCCCCCGCAGTTAATCCCGATCTTCGTACCCCCACCCGGCTGCCAAGAACCGCCCCGGGCGGAGCTCACGGGCGGGGGTGCTGCCGCTCCACACGGCTCAGCTCCACTCTGTCTCAAGGCAGCGGGCAGACTGGTATGAGCAGTATCGCTCTGCCGGACGAGCTCGGCAGCTGTCCGTGCAGCCCCACGGAGGCTTTAGCCCGCCCGGTGCGCAACCACCGAGCGAGCACCGACCGCTTCCCGCTCCGCACCGGGCTCCGCGCAGCGCCATAAATGGCGGCGGGGCCGCTCCCTACCAGCAGCCGCCGCCAGGGGGCGCTGTGGCAGCGCCCCTGCTCCGGGCCGGCGGCAGGCGCGGACCCGGCCCCACAGCAGGTCAGGGGACCTCTGCGGTGGGACACACACGGGACGGGACGGGACGGGACAGCGAGTGTCAGCTGAGGGGCCAGAGGCGAGACAGGGATCAGGAGGCACAGAGGGGTTTGGGTGGGACAGACATGGCCTGGGAGTCACCTTTAAGAGATCCGTGCCGAGGAGACAGCCTCAGCCAGCCGGCGGAGGGATCTGCTGTGCTCTGATAGTTCTCCACAGCCTCCTGAGCTGACCCCGCCGCAGTCTTAATCCAGGCTTCCACTTCACTCCGCCCAGCTGCCCGCGGCACCGAGGAGGACTCAGGACAGGCAAAAATAGCAGGCACGCTGGTCACGAGGCTGAGGATCTTGTCGTGGTAATGTGGGCTCCATGCCACATGGAAACGTAGGACTAGGTAGGGCTTTTGGCTGTCCTTCCAACCTGCGCACACCATAGCATAGTGCCTGGGGACATAGGAACGTGGGGACAGGATCTAGAGAATGCCCTGACCATCTCAGCTCTCCATAGTGAAGCTCCACAGAAGCCTAAAGATACAAACACAGCAGAGGGAGCAAGTAGGAGAGAACAACGGCATCTCCAGTGTGTCTGAGCTCCTGCAACAAGGAAGATGCAGCCAAGGAGTCTCAGAAGGGCACCGCTTCCTGCAATGAGCAACAGCTCAAGCTCCCCGGGTTGCTCCAGCACACGGAGCCTGAAGGAAATGCCTTCCCGGCCTTAGAGCTGGCTTTGTCTTGAGCCTGCAAGGAGCAAAGCAATCTAACACACCCAAAGCATGACTAAGAGCAGCAGGAGTGGTCCTCCTCCCTGCCTCACCCCAACCCTGTGGCTAGCTCTGGCCAGAGAGGTTACAGAGATGAAGGAAATGAAAGAATTTCCTGAAAACCCAGAAGGAAAAGAGGTGACGTTTTCCTTGCCTCTTCAAACATTGGGGAGGACCCTGGAACAGAACATTAATAACACCTAAAGAAGGTGCAACACACTGAGGTTTCAGCTCCGTACCAATCCCTCTGGAGACCAGTTTGGGGACATGATTGCAAGCTTTATTTCAGATGTGTATATTGCTCATTGTGGGCTCCCTCCTCTCCTGCCATGCAGTGACTACCAGCTGGCTGGATCTCTTACCAAATTAGGCTTCTTCTGCCCACCTTCCAGCCTGACAGGCTGGTGCAGAAGTTTATACCGTGACTAGATAGGAACTTCTTTCTAATTTTAGGTCTAAATATATCTGTGATACAGATGAGCTTCTAGGAATATGAATTAGACTTTTGCCCCAGCATGTATTTGCCCTAGCATAAGGCACAGATCCTGTTCCTCCTCAGCCTCTCCCATTTAAGATTGAACAAGCTGCCCACTCACAATGGTGGCTCACAAGCCTGGTCTCTACCTGCTGCAGGTTGTGTCCATCCTTCTTGAGGATGGATATCTAGAGCAGCATCTACAATGCCTGATGAAGTGGTGCCCCATACTTGTTCTCTCCAGAAAATTCTTTGGTGGTCATATCCTTGAACCAAGTATCTTTATTCAGAGCCAAAATGGCAGCACATGGGCAGCATCCACTGCCTGTCTTCTTCCATCACTCCAGCTTGAGGGGTGCCTGTTTTACAGCATTCTGGGGCAAAATACTGATGATTTTGACAACTCTCCTTTCTCTGTGACTGACACTGTCTCTCTCTTAGCCAGCTCCTCACCTGCCTTGCCTCTCCCCTGCTGGTCCCCATGCCGGCAGCATTCAGTCAGAGGCATTATGCAGTGCCCTGCTCCGGACTGTCTGTCTCTTGTCCTTGCTCTGAGGGACAGGACGGTGCTGAGGTGTCACATTTCCACGGGAGAAGGTAATTCCGGCCCCCCCCCCCCCAGATCCTTTCTGCTCTGCTCTGAGGAATTGCGATAACCCTGCAGCTCAAGGAGGAGGGGATGACCTTTCTAAAGTTACAGGGAGAGCCTGGGGGGAGGATGAGGGGCACTGTGTGTCCTGCTGGCAAGTAGGGCCATGAGAGGTGAAGGAGATGGTAAGAGACTGTTGATGGGCAAGGAGGGCTGTAAGAGGATGTGTCCTCCAGGTACTACCAGCCCCATGCTGAGGTGCTGTGTGTCCCTCTGTGGCAGTGAAAAGCATCACTCAAGAACAGTTCAGCAGATCCCATCAGTACTAGTTGCCCCCGTGGCCTGGACATCCACACAGCTTGGCTGGGGCTGAGGGGAAGAGGCGGAGAAGGAGGGAGGGGGGGATATTTAAAAATAGTTCCCATCTCATTTTTGCAGCTATCACTCACGGTGCATAAATGAGCCTGAGGCCTCCCAGCTCCTGTACATACTATGCCTTACATAATGGGATGCATGTGGGTATCGCTTCGGGCTGGGAACAGGCAGGGACATGACATTTACGCCACTCTGCCAAAGCCGATGAGCAGCTCCTGGGAGCCCAGGCCATGGAAACAGCCTCTGGGCTGCACAAAGCAGCTTGTGTGGCTGGCATGGGCAACCCAGGGGTGACGAGGCAGTCAGGTGCAGGCCAAAGATGAAGGCTGGCCTCTCACTACGGGCTGCTGGCAGAAAGTGGGCAGGAGCTGTCAAGCTGCTGTGGTGCTTCTGGAACAAATGGCTGTGGGAAGGGGTTGGGGGCTGTTGGGAGGGCTGGGGGAAACACCACAGTAGGTCCTGGGGAGGGGCGGCTGTTCACAGAGGGGCTAGGGAAGTGGAGGATGATTCTAGTGATAGAGGGAAAGGTGAAGGTCCAGCAGAGCCATCAGGACTGCCTCTCCTTGTCTGCCTCCTCAGTGCTACAGGCCAAAGTTACAAAGGGTAAAAGAGTGCTCTGCACCCCCACCATTTCAGCCATGCTGCTCTCAGGCTCTCCTCCCACATGCCTTTTCCCTACCTCTCCAAGCCTCCCCAGCTCCCAAAACTGCTGACTTGGAGAAATCCCAGAGATGAGGGGCTGTGCATGTGGTGACAGGTCAGGAGGACAGAGCTGGGCAGTGGTGGGGAGGCCACCACTATGCACCTTTGAGCTTCAGCCTCACAGCCACTCTCCTCTAGAAACACTTCCACCCCTCCCACCTTCTGGCCAGGAACTGAGCCATATGTCTGCTCACTGTAGGATCATCTCTTCTTCCAAAGCTCACCATTTTCATGCTTTATATGCCAGCAGCCAGACTGCCTTGGGTAAGGCATGAGTCATTGTGATGTGGTTATTTAAAGTGTGGCTTCTGAGCTCCAGCCACGTGCCTGTGCTGCACAGGCTGAGAAGGAAAGCGCAGTCAGACCCCAGAGGGCTGGCCACTGAAAGAAAGGCTGAGACCCAGTCAGCTTCTCCAGGAGCAAAGGGACACCTTGGCATTTCTCAGCAGCCCGTGCCTTGGTGGGGAGAACAATGCAGCTCATAGCAGTCTCAAACAATGCCGAGCTATTTCCATAACCACAAAACAACTGTCATTCGCCTTGTTGTTGCTCAGGGGTTCAGCAAGCCTGGGGCTTGTTTGGCAGCCATGCAGCCACCTGCTGCACAGGAGACATGACCTGGAGCTTGGGATGGTGGTGGGATGATGCTTGGGTTTTCCTGGTGCTGGAGCAGGAGCTGGAGTCCAACCCTGAAACTTCAGGCAGCTATGACCTTCTAACAACTGTGGAAATGGATGTCTTAGCCAGTAAATATTTATGGCATATTCTAACTACTTCCCACTGTTTTCCATTAGGACTAACATCCCAGAGCAATGAGTAAGTCTCAATGTATGCCCTCCCTGGCTCCATGTCACTCAGCTGGACCCACTGCAAGGCTGCTGGCCTATGAATGAGTTCAGACTTGGAGGAGCTCATTCTGCCTCTGCATCCTGCTGGTGCCAGCTGAGGTCCTGGGCATACACAGTGCTTAGGTTGGGCCTCCCCACAGCTACCCTCTCCCGCCCCACTGAGGAGAGGCAGTAACAACTGCCAGCTCTTTGCCTCATGCCCTGGCAAGAGGTTTGAGGACTTGCTGCTGGCCAAGCTGAGGCGAGACCAGGCATTTCTAGCATATGTAAAAGAAGGTGGCACTGGTAAGCATGACTTCTGCATTGGCAGTCAGTGGTGAGGAGCTGAAAAGGCAGTTTTGGGGTTTTTTTGGGGGGGGTCGACCATGTGCAGGCCAGCTAGACTGAAGATCTCAGCTGTGTTTCCTCACAAAAGTGATTTTTCTCTGTCCCAGAGCAGGGGAAGCTCCTGTAATCTCCTGATCTTGGGCAGCAAAAGCACAGGGCTGCTCTCACTGGTTGCAGGGCACCAAGCTGCCAGGATGTGTCCACAGCTTTCCCTTCCTTTGGCCCCGACCCCCTGGGACCAGAACAGTCCTTCCTCAGAGCCTGGCTGCTTCTGCTGCCTCACACACAGGCCTGGCCCAGCATTAACCTCTTGGGGTGCAACTTTTCCCAGGGGTGCGATGCCTCCTTGAGCCCACACAGGGTCACTTTTCTTTCCTGTAACATACATCATTTATCTTCAAAGCATCATGAAAGGTAACAGGGAAGGTATTTGTGATAATTGCTCATTCAGCTTTTCCAGAAAAAGGCAGGCTCATCTTTTCCAAGACAGCAATAGCAGTGGAGAAATGAGCCAGCTATGGAAGCTGTTCTCTCCATGCCCAGCTCCTTCCTGCCTCCCATTTCTGGCCTTTTGGAGGGCTGCTGTCTCTCTTCCATCTCTCCCTTTGTGTTACTCCTTGATTTCCCCTCCTTCCATCTCCTTTGTCTTCTATGCTTAATTTTTCTCTTGTCTAGACTTCAATCTTTGCATTTCTTTTGCTCTGTCCTCTTCCTTGTCCTTTTCCCTTTCCCCTCACTGGCTTGTCTCTCTCTCCCCCTTCATTCACCAATCAGTGGTGGCCACTAGCCAAAGCAGTGCTGGAGCTGTCAATAAAAGAGTCCTCCAACTCCTCCAAACCACATTACAGCCCCAAACACTATTTCTACCCGAGGCTGTGGGCTCCAAGCCATCAGCAGCTTAAACGTCTCTTAGCTAAGCACTCCTCCTACGCAGCTCCACTACACTAGACCTCTGCTACTTCTTGCTACAGCTGTAAAAGCAGGGACTGACACAGCAGGGGAGGGATTGTAGCTGCTAAAACACGTGCTTCATGCACCAGCTCTCCCATTAATCTACATCAAGCCCATAGAGACTGATGTTTATTGCCTGTCTTTTCTTTGCTGCCCGAAGCCCATGTGTCACAGGCTCCTGCACACCCTGGGACTGTCAATGCAGTGATGGGACACACTCAGAGGCTATGTAGAGTCCACTTTGAGCCTGGCCTGACCCCAGCTAACAAGCACCAAACTCTTTTCTCAGATCTTTCCCTTCACTGTGAATTAGTTTCTTCATAATCATCATCTTCATTAGAGGATCAGGAGAGAGCTCAGGACTGAGAACTGAAGTTGCAAAATGATACAGGGCATGAGGAAGAACTTACGTGAGGAATGGTAGGGCTTTGGGATTCTGTTTCCCACTGATGATGGTGTCACCCTGACCTTGAGCAAGACCACACTGAGCTACAAGCCTGTTTGCAGGCTGAAAAATCCTGGGCCTGCATGGTATTGGGCCAGAAAAAAATATGGTTGCTGGAAATGTCACCAGCCACTTGGGAGCTGGACTGTGCTCTGTGGATGGCTCTGAACCAATGCCCGGTCTGGGTGGTGGGTAGCCTGGAGTTGCTTTCTGGTGGAATGATAACCTGATACCTTGACAGTGATGTCTGGTGAATTAAGTCCTGTGGTATTTTTGTAATAGCAGAGCTGTGAATTGCAGCTTCCCAGCTAAATTGCACTTGAGTAATGTTCTCATGACTTGACTATCTCCCCAACATTTTAATTAGTCATTTCTGTCTTCTTTACTGTGACATGGTATTAGTGCAAAATTATTGGTATTAGTACAAAATGGCTGCCCTGACACCCACTGTCACACAGCTCTTTTCAAGATGGGTAGTCTTGAAGGTGGTTTTGTAACCACTGTGGGAAAAGAGCATCAACATAGTGGACACAGACCCAAGGGCAGACCTTTTGACCCCTTTTCTTCACAGCCCATATAGAAGCTGACACCTAAGGGCCAAAATGCTCCCACTGAAGTCAACTCTGATATTGAGCACAACAGAAGCAGGCCCTTGGGAAGGATGGCAATGATGAGAGCTTGGGATGGAAAAGATTCAGAGTTTCCATGTATCCTGACTCCTCTGTGTGCGTAAGCAAGTAGAACTGCCTCTGTACTTCTGTTTTACACAAAGCACTGCAGGAGCAGTTTGTACTCATAGATAACACAGCGTGGTGATCACAAAAACCTGCCTCCCTTCTGGCTTGAGCAATTAGCCCATACTCAATGTTTCCATTAGTAAGAGAACTGAATGATGGCATTAGGTAATTTGACATAATCCTGTTTGCCTACAAAGAATATACAAATTCCTGCTTCTGTAAGGTTGTCTCTCTAAACCTCTTTTTAACCAGTTCTTCAGCCTGCTTGGAAAAAAAAATCTCCTCAAACTCGTGCTGCATGTCAGGCTGCACATTCTTTGCTGCACTGCCCGTACACTTCTACAGTTTCCACAGCTTTCCTCTCCCCCCTCCCAGCATCCCTCCATAGCTTTGATTTGGGGTCCGTGGTTCCCAAGTCCTTCAGGACATTTGTGGTAGACATGGAGCACAGGAATTCAGTACTACAAACCCATCTTGCATCAGACTATGACATTTATGCCCCTCTAGCATCATATTGCATCAACACACATGGTGTGTCAATGCCCTATTGCCACTTTGTTTCTGATTAAACACCTCTGGGGTTTAATGAGTTTTCTTTCTGCTATAAACTGGTGGTCATGAGTATGGTCACTCCAGTAATCCCAAGATAATATTGGACATCCTGGGAGGAGTGGCAGAGCCAAATGCAGCCAGAGCATCCTTCAAAGGCTGAAGGGTACAAGGCAAGAATCCATCTTGCAAAACCCATTGTCGCAGCTGGTCAGCAGAGACTGGTCTTACAACAAGCTGTCTAGAACGAGCTCTCCTCATCTCCAACCACACTTCTGCAATCCTTGCATCTGCCACCTGCTCTGTCATTAGCTCTTGGGCCATACCAAAGACTGTGGCAACACCTGAACTACTATTTGAGCTATTGCAGCAGTGTTAACAGAGCTGGGACGCCTCTGCCAGCCAAGCCAACTGCTTCAAGATGCACCAGTATGCAGCTGGTGCTCTCACTGTGCTTGAAGCATCCTGTGCTACAGTGCAGGGACAAGGTCCCTCCACTATGGGCCATACAAGGTATTTTTTCAAATGCTGTTTAAATGTGTGGAGGGCAGCTGTTGCCAGCCAGCCAGGACCAGGAGGAGCTGTGGAGGGGGGAAAAAACCCCCAAACATCTGATTACAGGTAAATGGCATAAAGGGAGATGGGTCCAGCAGGAGGCAAAGGTACTATGGGGAGAGATACAGCTGCTCACTGGTTGCAGAAGTCTCCCCCTGTTTGCTTCCAGGATCAGGCCACAGCATTTAGGGAAAATAATCCATTGGAGCAAGGAAGATAGAGAGGTGAGGGAGAGGAGAAGGCTGGGACTCAAAAGTAGGATGCTTCACAAGTTCCCAAGGTGGATGAGCTCCCATGTGGGGAATACCAGTACCCATGGTGGCATTAGCTGGTCTCATAACCAAAGACCTGGGAAACACCTCCACACTCTTGGGGTCTTCCTATAGCCTCTGGCAGCAGGTGAGTGTAACAGCAAACATGATAGAGATACCATTGCATCTGTTCACCTTCCTTTCTATTCTGTTTGGTGAAGAGCATCTGCAAGTGAGTGCAGACAAACTCAACTGTGGACCAGTGGGAGTGTTTAAGTCCCTGAGGTCCAACCTGCCTCACTTGGCAAGGTGTGAAGAGGGCAGCATTCACCCACCACGAGCAAATGCTTTGACAGGGCAAGCTCCAGGCAGGAGTGAAGCTGGCTGACCCTGGGCAGGAGGCTTTTGAGTGGCTGTGAGGTAAGAGAGCCATAGCCCTGCAGCCTGCTTTGCTGGTGGCAGCCCCTGCCACCACAAGATGACTAAGATCCTGCCAAGTGACAAGTAGCTCCAGGAGGAAATGTGGCTCCCTCCAGGAGCAACAGTTGCTAATTCCCCCACCAGGTGAAGAAGAAGGTGGCACCCTGCCCCACCAGGCACAGGAGGAGAAGAGCTCTCTGTGCATTGGGCTGGAAGGGCAGTGTCACAGCCAGCAATGGAGACCCCTTTTTGTCTGCAGACCTTGCAGGGAGAGGGGGCAAAATTAAGGGCAGTGAAATAATTGAGGGTCCCCTTGCTAATCGTACCTTCCTCAGTGGAGTTGTAACACGGAAAAAATACCTGGGGAAGTTCTGGGGTTTTTTAGTGAAATCATAGCTAGATCCCTGTACCCAATTCTGTCGAGGTCAACAAGCCTCGCTGGATAAAATCAGCGGAGTTTTTCAACCAGGCAAACACAGCAACCCTTCGTCTTACTTCCCAGTCAGCAGAAGCTGAAAAGCACCTTCAGCCATTTGCAGGACCACTGAAATGAAACTGGCTTCTCCAGTGGCGTGCTGCTTTTTTAAACCCACCAGCTCTTGCAGATTTATGCCGGCAGAACAGCTCTGGGGAATACACTTGAGCAACTTTACAGGACACTCCAGGTATGTTAAAGGAAGATGTCCAGCCCCAACCACTTCTGGACTATGTAGTTCTACTGGCCAGGCAAGGGAAGGGTCAGCACACAGATTCTAATGCAGACCTCCACTTCCTAGTGATGCTTTGCAGATTACTGTAGTGGTCCTCAGCTGACCTTGTTCAACCAGTTTATCCTGCTTTCCAGGAAAGCTCAGTGACAGGGTTAGAGATCAGTTTGGTGCTGTTGGCAGACCCATGAGCCCCCACAGCAGCTCTTCTGCAAGCAGTTACTCTGTGCACTCAGAGGAGTCAGCGCTTCAGTCTCAGGCACTCCACAATATAAAACGGTAGGGCCAAGGTTGGAGGGACTCAGGTCCTTTTGTAGCTTTTTAAGGTGCACATTGGAAAGCCTGGCATTTTTTCCTAAAAATATAAAGTAGGAAAATCTCCTCAGCTGTGGTGTTGTCCATATGCTGACTATCTGTATGACAAACTGATGCGGTCAGTGGCTCTCTCGTGCAATAAACACCAGTCTAATATGGCTTTGATGGAGTATGTGCTGGTATTATTCTCTGCTTGCTATGAGCTATTGAAGTCCGAGCTACCACTATTGTAACCATTGGGACAGTTTCTACTTATTTGCACTGATTGGTCAAAAAATTCTCAGAACAAGTATCTTCATGGAGCTACACCTTCTGCAAGCAGGTTCTGGCTGATTCATTGGAAGGAAAACTTTGTCCTTGATGGAAACACCCTTCTGAGTGGGAGTGACACACTCCCTCACAGAGAACTGCTTCCTTCAGCAGTCAGGCTGCACTGGCAGGACAGTGCTGTGTGAGGCCACCAAAAATAAGCAAAAAACCCCTCAGCTAGGTCTCAGCAACTGCAGAATAACATGGGGACTACACTCACCTCTTCAGCATTTGGTGAAGAGGGAGTGAATTCCACGACACCTCCACCGGCAACATCCCCTGTCCCTCTTCAAGGCAAAGTGGCACATTTGACCATGAACCTTCTCTGCAGAGATCACCTCCTCCTAACACACTGCTGTACCTCTGAGGCCTTCTTGGGGGGGGGGGGGGAAGGTGTGGAAATCACATCCCCCCCTTGGCACGTGTTTGCCATGATGGAGTCACTTTAGCTGCTGGCAATGTCCACACACAAGTTGGCCATCGTGCAAATTGGCCCTTTGCTGACTGTTACGACTCAAAAGCACCATGCGTGCCAGACAGGGGCTTATCCTTCACAGGGGTGTCTTAGGGCTGAGGGGGTGAAAGCTTCACTCTTCAGCAGCTTTATAAAAAGCAGACCAGATTTCTGGAGATGACTATGCAGGTGGCAGGGGGAGGACAGTGAAAGAAAACTCTGCAAGGGCCAGGGCAAGCATGTTCCTGACCATGTTTGAATTGGAGCTTGGCCATAGAAACCAAAGGAAAAAGCACAAGGTCTGGGAGGCAGCTAATCTTGGCCACAGCCGGCCTCTTGGCTGGTGCCAGTGCTCTGGTGGAGGACACATGCAGGGTGGGAAGAACTGGCTGTCCTTCCATGACTGTGGTGTTGGCTTTGTCCCTCGCACCCGCCAGGGCCGCCGGCAGCACCTGGGGTCGCGGCCACATGAGCAAGAAGCAGGTGGTGTTGGCAGGAGCGCTCCTAGGGGACGCCAAGGACTCAGCAGGTCCCAGCCCCACCCCCCAGGGGTGTTTTTCCAACTCCTGGTCCTGGCACACTGGCAAGTGCCAGGGCATGGGGAGACACCTGCTGTCAGCGGCACCTGCACCATGTCGTAATCAATCCCCAAAATCCCGAGTCTCTGGAAGGCTCCAAGGCAGCAGATCGCTCTCTCGCTGCAGCAAACTTGGGCTGTTTTGCTGGGTTTGTATTTAAAACACAGTCCAGGGCACGGCTGCCTTACAGCCAGCTCTTCACACTTGCATAAGGCTTTCTTCAGCTGCCAGCTGCCTCCCGCTCCCAGAGCAGCCAGATTCGTGTCAGAAACTGCTGCTGTCACAGACTGAGAAGCCCAAGGCTGAAATGTGGCATTTCCTACCCAAGCTGTCTCCTCCTTTCAGGTAGGAGCCCACCCACTCTGTGACTCAAGTTTTAAGTTTCCTTCTTAATAATGGAGTCCCCTGTGGTGAGTCTCTAAACAACATCCCCACACCCTTTGCTTCAGAGGTTTTGGGAGACAAATCCCATCTCATTGCCAGGCCGTGCTGGAGCACCCTATCTGGGCACCAACTTGGTCACTGCCTAAACACCTGACAAATACTCCCACACCCAGGCACCAACCTGCACCGGCTGAGCACAGGGCTCCAATACCCCCTTTCCTCTCTGCGGGCTGACAGGAGGGCAGATCCCCATCCCTGCACACTGCTTCTGGGTGGGTGTTTCATCTCCTCGCACCATTCCGGCTCCCTGAAACAGCACAGTGGCACACACCTCAGGAGAAATGAGGCCATACATAGACCTTTCCCTCATCCCTGCTCAGGCTGGCCAGTTATCAGCTGTAAACTAACTCCAGGCCCTCCTGCTCAGTGTACCTGTACCCAAAAAGGGAAAGGCTCCACATATCCCTGTGTCACAGTCAAGCAAATGCAGGGCAAAGGTCAGGGAGGCACATACTCACCCTCGCCTTTCCATTTCCAGAAACATGTCTAAGGGTAAGAGTTTGTGCATACTTTAGATAAATGATTACAAGGGGTTTGAGACACAAAGGGGAAAAAATAGTTTTGTTGCTTAGCAGAGTGTGACAGTCACATGGCACACAGCAGGAGAGAGCAGCAGCCCAGCTCCCAGGGCTTGTAAAGCCAAGGGCAAAGCAGCACAAGCTCTTCCAGGAAGAAATTCAGGCTAGAAGGGCTGAAGGGGCGAGGGTAGGCAGCATGTACCACCTCCACAGTTGGTTTCCTCAAGTTCACTCTGAGCAGCTCCCTTCAACAGCTTTTTAAGGTGGTAGCACAGGTTGCTTTGAGCCACCCCCACTCAGGAGTGCTGTGGGGCTGGGGAAGATGGGTCACACAGCCATCCGGCACTTGGGGGGGGACGGGACAGGCATTTATTTCAGCATCTTCCTCAGTAGAGAGGGGCCATCTCATCTCATTTTGCTAAAAAGTAGCAGCTCCCTTTAACAGAAATTCTGATTAAAGCTCCCCAGTGAGGAGTGAGAACAAGAAACAACAACTGACTTCCTTCACCACAGCTTGTTCTCGAATCTAGCCTCAAGCCCACTCTGCTAGAGGTCACCTTGAATGAATATGCACAGCAAGTAGGACAGAGCCTGCACCCACACTATGAGGCTTCATTTGCTTAGCAAGTACCCCAGACGACCCAGGATAAACCCAAACTGGTTTGCAGACCCTGGAGGGGACACAGATAGGGGAGAAATTAATCTTCCCAAAGATTAGGAAAAAGCAAACAGCACCCCCTTTCCAGAAACCACTGCCTGAGAAGGCTTCATCTACCCCCTCCGATAACACCAGACACATCCAAGCCAGGCCCACAGGTGATAGCCCTCGAGAGCTGCTGCAGAAGCCGGCTATTTTAGGAACTCTGATGACTGACTGATGGCCCCAGAGGCACCACACGCACCAAAAGCAAAGTGTCCAGCTCCCTCCTCTCCCCAGAGAGCTGAATCACAGCGGCCCTGGGAGGGGGCCATTTTTTTTTTCTACGCTGCTTCATGGGAAGGCAGGCAGGGAAGGCAGCCACAGCCCTCCTGGCCCAAGAAGGGGCACAGCAGAGGTGTTCTTCTCCCAACTGAGCACACACCACACGATAACCAGTTATTATATCATGCTTTTAATACAAACTTAAAAAAATCTGGAACAATAGAAACTGTACAGATTTGATCAACCTTTGTTTTCTTTTTTTTGTTGTTTTTGTTTTGTTTTTAACTAAATCTCTAGACACACCAATGTCCCGTTCCAAAATATTGCACAACATTCTGAATACAAAACTCTGATTGTATTCCTCCTTCGCTAAAGAAAAAAAGAAAAAAGAAAGAAAAAAAAAAAGAGACAGCAACCGCCTGATTCCCCCCCTCAGTAGCCCCATTCTCAGAAAGAAACTCAAGCAGAGTACACACAGAAACCCTCTGCTCCGATACATACAGACTTCTGTCCTCTTTCACTCCTCCTCTCCCACAAGGCAACTGTCGATTCACTCCTCGGAAAGGGGCAGAAGGGAGAGGGAGGCTGAGTGGGGAGAAAAGGAATCTTCAACGTTTCTTTTTTTTTTTTAAAGTTTTTTCCTGAAAAAATATTTTTTTTTCTCTCCTCTTTTTAAGAAAAAATCTTGAAAAGAAAAAAATTACAGGCTTTTTACGTTAGAAATATACATATATTATATATACCTCTTACATTTTACAAATGTAGCAAATTATTCAATACAAACGGACATCAACAAAAAGAACACAAACCCATAAAAAATAAAAGTTTAAAAAAAAATTCTCTTCTCTTCCTAAGAAACCAGGTAAATTAGTGCATGTTTTTAAAAAATAAAATTGAAGCTGAATGCCTACATCCAAGACTAGAAAAGACCCCAAAAGGCCGTTAGTTTCCATTGCTGCCTGACACTGGAGGAACGTTTTCTGAAGCACACTTTTTTCCTTTTAAGATACAAAGAGGTTGGTCCCTCCTCTTTTTCCTCCTTCCACTCACACCGCTATTTTTGAAGCAGGTATAATATGCGTGGCAGGGCAAAGCAGCATCAAAGCTTTACACTTAATAAGCAGGGGGCACATCCCCACTTCTCCCCTTGCCAGGGGAGAGGGCACTGTCCCATGGCAGTGGCTCACAGGGTAGCTTTGCCAGAGGCAGGGATGGGATGGGGGGGAAGGGGGGGGGCAACTGGACTACTTCCTGCCATGAGGGGCTTAGCACCCCTCAAGTCCAGTGTGGTAAGCGAGCTGGCACTTGGCAGCACACTCCTGGGGAGGAGGGGGTGGCAGTGATAATGTCCATAAGTGAAGGGGTGTGTGTGTCCATAAAAAAACCCCTACAAAACAAAACCACACAAAACAAAACCAACAACAAAATAACCTACAAAACAGAAGCTCAACAGCTGGGCCGTTTCTCAGCTACTTGTCCTTATCTGGAAACCTGCAGGGCTGAGGTTGCAGGCAGCAGTCTGGGGGAAGTAAGATGGGCTCTGCCCTCCTCACCCACCCACTGCACTGGTCATAGCGCCACGGCAAGCAGCCTACTCAGGAACCCACACTGGGCACAACATTGGGACTGTGCTGCCCCTATAGTCACCCAGCTAGGGAAAGGGTGTGCTGTAAACTCTCCTTGAGGAGCTCTGGGCAGTAACAGTCTCCCTGGGACAGCCCATTAGCCCTGCAAAGGCTCACTGGCAACACAACTACAAGAGGGTTGGAGCACCTTTGTCTCCACTTGAGGAAAGGGAGCAGGAAAAGCATAGGTTCAAGCCCATCTCCCGGGGATGTCTTGAAAGAGCACATTGGTTCAACAAATACAGAACTGGGTTTTAAACGGTGCTCCAGAGATTACCATTATTTTTCTTTTAAATTGAAAAACCTCAAAAGACTGGATTCTCATCTCTCCTACTTGCACGCTTCCATTCTCCCACAACAGCCTCCAAGGAGACCTCCTTCCCACCTAGAGAACTTCTATCCTGCCTGGGCAAGAAGCAGCCCTCCTTCAGCTTCCCGTGAAGGTGGTTTTTGGAGTCCCTGACACAGAAGCAACCTAGCTGAAGAGCCACTACCACCCAACTGCAGTACAATGTCCTGGAGAAAGCTGCAGAAGCATTCCCAGATCCCAGCCCTGCATGGGAAGGCACCATACATTCACACACTGAGATGGCCACTCGCCTTCAGAGCGCCCATCCTTGTTCTGCACTAAGCCTGCTGCGGTCCATGCTGACATGGCCTGGCTAGAATCATGAGTTCACACCAGGTGCTTCCCTACCACACCAGATCAGTCATGTCCTCCCACACCTTCAGGAGGACAGGGGAGGGGATATAGTCAGGTGGATGCCTGGCTGAAAGCACAAGCCCTTATGCTACCATTCAAGAGAGCAGCTTCAACAACATAACCCTTTCTCTTCCTCAAAAGTAGTGCTGCCTTGCTAACTAAAAAAGAAAGAATCCCCTCTTTGAGATGAGGCAATAAATTCACAGCAGAGAGTGAGAACTCAGACCTCAGTGGCCAACCCAGGTGGATGCTGTCCCTTTCTGCTGGGGAGAATGTCAGGGAAGCCAGTGCAGGATCCAAGTGCAGCCACCTGGCTCAGCACCACCTTCCCCAGTTGCAGGGTCAGGCAGGTGGTGGTTGTACTCCACAGTGCTGTCATGCAGACCAGCCCTGAGAGGGCATGAAAGGGGCCCCTTGCTCCCAACACAGAAGGGGACAATAACCAGAGTCACTCAGCTCACAGCACTGTCCTGTAGCTGCAGCTGGAAGCACAGACGAGGAAGGGAGCAGGAAGAAGCCATTTCACAGTAACTCTCTGCCCTCCCTGCTACATGCTGGGAGGTGGTCAAGAAGAGTTAGTACTTTTCAGTACACAGAACAGCAGACGCCAGCCCAGGCTGGAGCAACAACAGCACAATGGTCTACGCCCGTGGGCGCAGTAGATGCTCTCCGTCTACACGCAGAGCTGTAACAGAAAAAGCAAGCTCACCCATCCCTTTCTGGCTAGCATGCAACAAGACTGTGTATCTCCACCACCACTGACTCATCCTCTCCCTGTCCCTCCTCCCATGAGGCAGTACAAAGAAGACATCCCTACACCCAGGTGGAAGGACCGTGTGTCCAGTGCTACTGGCAGAGGATGCAGGGAAACAGAAGCATCATCACCTATGGTTGTACCGGTCCTGGGCTGGAGTGGGTGAAGGGGGAAACCCTAACATTAAAAAAAAAAAATTCAAAAAAAGCCAACAGAAGAAGACTTGTTCAAGGAGTAAAAAAAGTGAGTAGGAAAAAAGCTCAGGGACCGAGTTAAAAAGCAAGTCAGTGCTTCAGGAGCGTTGCCAGCACAGCACAACAACACTGGGCTCTCTCTTTTCCCCAAGAAGCTATATTTATAAGATTTGAATATTTTCTGTATATTTCTAGTTTGTTTTTTCTCTCCCTCTGTTTGCTTTGTTCTCGTTTCCCCCCAACCCACCCTCCCCTCCCCCAAATACTCTCCTTCCTCATTTTCAGTTGGCCAGGACAACAGGCTGGAACGACTGGCTGGGATACTGCATGGCATTCAGGTTGTAGCTGAGTCCTTCCACAAAGGGAGACTTTTCCAAAAAGAGGCTGTTGGTGCTGCCACCAAAGACCTGAGCCATATCAAAGGTACCACCCGTGCCGGTGTTGAACTGTGACGCTGGTGGGATGCTGCTGGCCTGGCTCTCACTGGCAACACTGTCGAAGAAAAGGCTGCTGGCTCCCGGTGACCCGCCGCTGTAAACGAACTCCTTGGCATTGGGGGAGAGCTGCGACTGCGGGGCTTGGTTCCCAGCACTCCCGACGAAGTTCAGAGAGTGCATAGACAGGGAGAGGCCCTTGTGCTTCAGGAGGTTGTTGGTGGGAGACCTGACCATCCTTGGTTGCTGCCCAGCCCCTGCTGCACCACCCCCTCCTCCAGCTCCTCCACCCTTCTTCATCTTGGTAGAGCCGAACTTCGTGGCAGCAAAGGTGGCAGTGGTGAAAGTGATGGGCTGAGCAGAACGAGGGATGAAGGTGGGACTAGGAGACTGGCCAAAGGAGGGGGATGGAGAGTTGGACAGCGAGTTGTCCTGGCTGCCAATGGGGACAAATACCTGGGCATCAGGGTTGAAGCTGCTCTTGATTTCTTTGTCCAGCTCCACAGCACTGCAGCCTTCACTGTCATCCAGGTAGAGGACCTTAACAGAGCCCTTCTCACCGATCTGGTAGGAAACCTCAAAAGGATCAATCCAGACACTCAGCTCTTCCGGCACATTGGCACGCACATCCTCCACAGCCAGCCCGCTCCGCTTGGCCGCCAGCTCCACCACTGGATCCACCGTCTCCCCTATATGAACACAGCGATAGCCAGATCCCTTCAGAGGCTTCTCTGGGTACCAATGACCCTCATATTTCTTCTTCAGCAGGCGCTCTAGCTCCTCACCAAACAGGTCTGCCCGCCTCCGAGGAAGCTTGTTGTACAGGTATGAGATGATGAAGTTAAGAGCAACTTTGATCTCCAGATGCATACTCCCTTTGCAGCAAGCAAGTTGGGGCAGTGTATTAAAAGAGACAAAATGATACACACATAGACAAGACTTGTCTCCAGATAGACCTAGGGAAAGAGAGAGAAGAATGGATAAAGAAGATAGAACACGACAACTCTCCACCTGTTGAGATAAACAGCTATGCGTTTTTTAATCAATAAAAGCAGACCGAGCAGTTTGCACAAACACTAGCAAGCAGTGGTGCTCTCTAGTAGAGTCACCCAAAATCAACTGGCCCTCAAAACAGAGAGATGCTGGTAGAGAGAAGTATCCCCACTCCTCTATAGAAGAAATAAGGGTGTAGCTACTACCCGCACACAGGTATGTACATTATACTCACCTCGCTGCCAAGTACTGATGTTGAAACCTAGCAGGCCAACTGTCTGCTCTAGCAGAGCTATTTCAGCACATCTAACACGCCTCGCTCTGACCTGGCACTCAGTTGCTTCCAGCACGGGCTCACCTGCCTCTCCAGAACATTAAGTGCACCACCTGAACAGCCTCATGACTCGCTCAGCAGCTTGTGCAAAGACCCGCTCACACTGTGGACAGCAGGGCCAGCCTCTCCTCTGGGAGGCCAGGTGGTCGTGCTGGGTGCAGTGTCCTGCTGGCACAAGCACAGAAGGGATGAGAAGGAGCAAGGGAGGTTGCTGAGACAGCAGCTGCCAGACCCTGTTTACTATCCCTTTGACTGGCAGGCACATATCTTATTAAGTGTACCCAGTTGAGGCTCTGCAAGCCTAAAATCCCAGTTTAATTCAGCTGGGGAAGAGAGGGGGGCAGGAAATGCACGCAGGGTCACTAGACACACACATGCCAACAGCCTGTCCAGTACAGTTCACATCACTTATCCCTGCACACGGGGAAGATGAGCTCTGCCAGGACCAGCTACCTATTTAATAAAAACCAAAACTGCTTGCCAAAGACTGAGGTAATCCTCCTCCCCTCCCTCCCTCATGAGGAAGACTCTGAAACGGAGAAAGCCCACAAAAGCACAATGCAAAACCACAATACTCAACTCTCCCATTATACTCAGATTTGCAAACAAGGTTCATCTGGGTAAAAAAACCAAACCCCAGGTACATCAGCACCACATTCTGTCACCCATCCAAAGAAAACGAATCCCACAGATAAGTTAAGAGGAAGCACACTTCCAGTAGCCTCCACGCCTCTCCAGGGGGAAGCAGAATATCCAGTTTTTAATTGGCAGTTTAGTCAGAGGCCACTCTGTCTGCAGCTGCCCTCACTTGCTCAGAGACACCGTGTTCAACTGTCTTCCTAAAATCAGCTTCGGGAATGCTCTCATGCAACCCTCAAGCCAATGTTTACAACTTGTGCCAATTATCTGGGGGTGGGGGTGGAATACAAACCTACAGTGTCAGCATTCCCTGGAAAAACTGGGAATCCCAGCAGCATAACCAGGTATCCACACTGGCCTATATCAGGATGAAGAAAAAAACCTCACCAGACTTGTTTGCTTGGTCTAGTATAGTGGATTAGAAGGATTAAATAAATTTTAAAGAAACCCTCAAGTATTTTGAGTCTTCATTAAAAAAAAATGCAGATTTTATGATTTTTTTTCTGCACTAGTCTGCGTTCAGAGAAGCTTCGCTTCAGAATGACATTAACCAGAAGCAGCTTCCACACCTCAAGTCTGACAACCAGGTGGTTACCTCTGGAAGGAATCCCCTTTGGGTCTGACTCAGCAACAAGGCAAAAAACCCAAAGGAATGAGGGAACAGAAAAGAGGACAAGGAGGAATTACTGCATGTAGCAACTTTTGATAGGTCACCGAGCCCTGACCAAGTTCAAATAAGAACAGATGGAACACCAAAGAAATAAGCAACCAAAGTTTTTCAGAGAACAAGGAGAAGCCATTTCTAGAAGGCAAGAGTCCTAGCACAGAGATTGAGCCTTTTCCAGAGAAAAGGGCACCAAGAAAACCCACAAAAGAGCATGCCTAAATGTTAACATGAGTTTATACTGACAGTACTACCTCAGGGAAGGATTCTATGGAGCACTCTTGCTCCTTTGGCTTGAAGGCATCAGAGGGAGAGGACAGCTTGGGATGCTGGCAAATTAAGCAGGAATAGAAGGGCCAGTTCGTAAAGCTTTTAATCTTGTGATAAATTCTAATCCAGATAAAAAAAATCTATTAAGAAATCAGAGGTTACAGATTGGGAAAGGAGTGAAGACAAAAATTTGCTACCACCCTATTTACAACACAAATAAATGCCTCAATATACTTTGAGGAGCCCACATCCTTTATCAACCTTCTGCAGAAGACAGCGAGGAGACACTATTATAAATCACTATCTCCTTTTTATCTTTAAGAAGTACTCCCCCCTTCCTAAAAGGGAAATACTCTGTATCTTGACTCAGATGAATTAATTAGCCTAATAATGCCAACAGCTGCCAAGGTAGCTGCATATCGCTGATACTTGCTGAAGGCACAAAAGGTCAGAGATATCACCGATTCCTCTGGTTGTTGACTCTGTAAGAGGTGGTCCAGCAGGACCCCTGCAATCTCTTTCTACTGCACCAAGCTGTATTAACATAGCAATGCAAGACCCGCAGCTGAAGCGGCATGGCTCCAAGACAAGAAACAACTAAATATCAATTGTAATTGTATCAATATTCTGACAAACCTTCCATAGAGAGAAACTTGCCCACATTGCCAGCATTTTCAAAGAGTCCCTGTACCACGGTCAGAACACTGAAGCACTGGCAGGGAACAAAGGGTTGTTCCTCTGCTCTGCAGAGGGAAGGCAGGAGCCCCCTCAGACGCCCCGTTTACCAGCGTGTGGATACGCTGGAGGAGAGAGGTCAGTGACTTGCATTGGAGGGAAAGCAAACGTGGGAGGGATGCCCTCTCCACGCTACACTACGCGAACAGGGTGGGTAACCTTGCAAGTATCCCTCCGCTCCCGAGAGAGACCTGGCCCCGGGAACGACTGCCGCCGCCTCCCCCTCACCAGCGGCGCTTCCAGGGCTGCTGCCACGACAGCCTGTGGGCCCACAGCAGCCACACCCGTTCGGAACAAGGACCCCATTTTCAGCCCCTTCCCTCCCCAATCCCACCCACGGGAGACGGAGGGGCTGCCCCACTCAAGGCGAGCGGCCCTGCAGGGACGCACCCAAGCGAGGCAGGCAGGCGGCGGGCCGCAAGCCCGTCCGGGAGAGCGGCCATTTCTAGTGACCCAGCCGGACACCCACCATCCTACCCCCCCCCCCCCCCCCCCCCCCCCCCCCCCCCCCCCCCCCCCCCCCGCCCGGGGGCTACCCCTCCCTCCCCCCCCCCCC